>KI577319.1:0-10336 GCA_000500245.1 Cronartium ribicola 11-2
AAAAAAAGACTTTTTAACCTTGTGAATTAACATGAATGGTTGGAGACATAAAAAAAACTGGGTGAGACACAAACCAGAGCTTTTTTTTATTTTTTTTTACTTTGTCTTGGTGGGTTTCTCTTTAACAAATAATTCACTACTATCTTTGATTTTGTGAATGAAATTGAAACACTGAGACTTAGAGAGGAGATTGGTAGAAGGTAACCTGAGGGTATATATGTGTACGTGAGTTGCTAGCTCTTGTCCCTCCTTCCCTGTTAGGGATTTTATGCTGACCTAGTGTAGGATAGGTGAAGATTGGATGAAGGAGAAAAATGATGAGCTTATTGCGCTCGTGATCAGGGACTTGGTTTGTGATAGCTATGGGAGAGAAAAACATATAGTAAGAGAGAGAGAGAGAGAGAGAGATTGATTACATGTGTGAATTTGAGATAAGGTTGGGAAAGGATAAGGTTGAGAAATATGGGGGGGACTTACAACTCTTTCCGCTGATGGGGAAAGAGTTGTGGGTGTGCTAGGTGAGTAGTCTTCATAGGAGAGTTTTTTCTCCTGTTTATTAAGCTTTGTCTGTGTGTGGTTCGTGGGTTGCTTGGTATGCTAATGAAGTGTCGATTGGATATCAACAGATTTCACAAATTTATTGAAACTCCTTGACAAGGGCTTCCATAGTGGGTCAAACGACTGCATTTACTATGTCCTTGAACAGGATTTCCCAGACAATGAAAAATTTAGAAAATCATCAAAGAAAAAAAATCACGCTGGCCATGTTGATAAATTTTGTTCATAGACATCTTCAGATTTAAAGATCCTTACCAACAATCAATAAGGATTTTCCCCACCCCCAAAACTGACCAAAATCTTACCAATATCTGTTCTACAGACACATTACAGATCAGGAGTGAAACTCAAACCCATGCCACAACTAAACCTTTGCCATTTCTCTCTTGCTGTCAAAACATTTTTTGACTGACTTGTCTCCACCAGTGTTGAGCCTGTGAAAGATTCAATGTACTTCCCCTAGATTACAAAGATGTATTATAAATGATTGAGAGGATCCCATCACAAGAATAGAGTACATAAATACATATGATAAGCACCATGAAAAGGTGGGCAAAACATGAGTAGGATCTTTGGGAACTGAACATTCTGGTAGCAATCTCAGAGGTAAAAGGCTTTATGGCAGTTTTTTTCGAAAACAATTGGATCACAAGAGGTGCTAGAGATTACAAAAATAACTTCATTACATGAATTTGAGCCATGGGCTTGGAATTTTGGGTGAGTAATCTACTCAAACCAGGTATGAGTAGGCCCTGTATCAACCAAAGGATTAGGGGACATCCCTTGTTCAAGAACTGTGATTATAATAGAATCTAGACATTGTTGCAGAATTTTGAGTTACTCTGAACTGATTGGGAGAGTTTAGGATTTCTCTTGACCAGCTATGAGGCTTTTTTCTTCCTGCTAACTTTTACAGTGGACATTCTTTGATTGCTGTGTTTGTATGAGGACCTTGTGTCAAAAAGTTGACTTTGACCCTTTTGGAGCCTTGTTTTTGAATGTGGATTGAAACCAGCTCTGGGAACCTGTTGCAACATGACATTTTTTAGGCCCCCTCGTCCAATCCTTTGACTCCATTTGTTCCTCCAACTCCGTCAATTCCTCCAATCCCGTTTGTAGCTCATGTTATGAGCCTATTACTCTATGCTTGTGCTAAAGAGAGGGGGAGTCCGTAAAGTTGTACAATCTCTATCAGAGATTTCCCTCCTTTCTTCATGCTACAATCTTAGCTGTACCTAGAGGAACCAGCTTTTCCAAATTTGGCCTCCGTCCAAGTCCTCGTGAAGTTCAAGTCAGTTGTTGTGTTTGTCACCCCTCCCTTTCTTGAGATACCCTTTCAGTTTCTCTCTTTTTCTTTCTGTTATGTGTGCTTCCACATGTCATCTCTGTGACACCCGTGTGACATCTAAACTGCTGCCCCAGGTAAGCCTCTCTTTTGTGTTTCTTTTCTTTTCTTTTCTTTTCTTCTCGTGCAATCAAAGCTTTCCACTCGTGTCGCACTCAAATCCCATAGGCTTCAAGTGCGCTAACCTGCTGCCCCAGGTTGGATTTCATTTAGCCTTAGAGGTTATGAGCCCAGAGCTTATCTGAGTCTATCCCGCTTATAATAGAGATGAGGAACATAGCTTCACAATTTTGTAACCACCTTCCCCTCTTGCCTACCACTCTCCACTCTTGAAAAACCCACAGGGTTATGTAAAAATCAAATTTAAAAAGTTGAGGAAAGACAATATGGAGTTTACAACTTTTAATAATTTCAATTGGAACTGATCAAGTAATAAATACTTCAAGAGTAAAATGGGTAATTTTTAAAGCGTTTGGAGAAACAAGTCTGAGGGACTCGTGAACATTCTCCTGCATTCCTGGAGTGAATTATGGAGTAAAGTTTAATGAAAAGGATAAGCAATGTTAGTTTCATTGTCACTTTGTTTGGATAAAACCAAAAAGAATAAAATCAACAACCTTTAAAACAGATCTTTTTTGGCTTCACCTGACCTAAAATGGTGCAAAAGAGCCGTTTTCGATTTCTCAAACACTCCGTCCAACTCTCAATCAATGAAATGAAAGAAATTTGGTGGTGGAGCGTTCAGATGGAAGAATGCCGCTCACGCTTGCAGCGCAGAGGGATGAAGTAGTGGGAAAGCTAGGGGGGAGGGCTACACCTTTTGCTGATTGGCTGGTTTAACACCCATCTGGAATCTCATGATGGTACTGTAATCAGGTGACTGTCAGCTTGACGGTTGAACTGTGAAGTTTGGGGTGTCAAGAGCTGCAGGTAGCTACAGAGTCTCCAGAATACCCAAACAAGCGGTGGAAGAACAAGAAGATCAAACGAGATTGCAAGTGAGTCTTAGCACTCTCATAAAGCTGGCTAAAAGAAACTTTCAAATCAGGGGAGTCCCCCTTAATCGTTCACCTTATATAACCAAAGGTTGCAAGATAGCTGATGCATACAATAAATTAGAGAAAGGTCAAGCGGCGGCAATTTTTTCAACTTGGGTCGGGACACAGCCCACTCCGTCACTACCTTAGTCGTACCAAAACAGGCGATTCCTCTCTCTGTCCACACTGCACGGTAGCGGACACAACAGCTTACTACCTAATTTATTGTCGAAAGTACACGAAGTAACGCAAGGCCTTTCGGAATCGATTACGGAGAGAGAAAATTAAGGTCAACTTCTTGAATGCGAGCAAACTGTTAGATGCACCGACGGTGTTCCCATACTTGACGGATTTTTTTAGAAGATACAAAGCGGTTCCCATATATACAAAGATACAGCACCGAAGTAGAAAAAAACATGAGAAGTTTAATTAGCCCAATCAGTGATCCTTAATATCTATTCAATTTTTTTTTCTCTCCCTCTACTTTTTCTTTGTGTATAATTTTATTTCATCATTTTACATGACTTACTTTCCCTTGGGTTCTATATTGTGATGGAAAAGATTAAGTACAGATAAGCTGGAAAGTTGGTAGTTTTTATCACCACTTTGTATTTACACAACAAAAGATCTTATAGTGCAAAAGGTAAAAACAACTGCACTTTTATAAATAAATAAATAAAATATCCAGGATTTATATCTGTCTACCATAACTGACTACTAAGCATTTTGTTTGTCGAAGTGCCTCTCACAAGCTTAACAAAAATTCTCAAGGGCGCCCAAGTCAGTCCCTCACCTGTGTTCCCCTCAACAGGATATAGATAGACAAATCACCATCAATCAGGTAGCTCCAAAATTAAGAAAACAACACGATTTGATTTACCTCAAGAATCACCCTTTATGTCATTGGGCATTCTGAAAGACGTATACATTGGTGGGTCATCTTTCAAGGCTGGAACTAGATAATTCTCGCCAAGTTGAACTTCAGTGAAACTACTTTCACCATCACTTCCAGCAGGCTTCAGCTTCATAGGTTCAGCTTTTTTTTCAGACTGCCCAGACCAAGGATGGACTATCTGTTCAACTCTTGCTTTGTTTTCGACCAATATCTTGTTATTTGGTAAAAGCTTGTTCACATAGGTGTTTTCGGTCATCTGAAGACCCCGTTTGGGAACCCTAAACCAACTACGTACTAGAAAACTGCCAGTAGCACAGAGAATGTAAGAGGCTAAGATAGCTGTCTAAATGAGACGAGGACAAAGCAGTTAACATGAGCATTTTTTCTTTTTTATGCTAAAAAAAAAGAAAAACCCTTTGAGCGCTCAAATAACATTAAACATACAAGGAAAGATCTCATCTTGAAATTAATCCTTTTGAGTTGAAGAAAACTTCTTTCACGGTATGCGGAGCGCTTGAAGGTACCAGATAATTTTCAATGAACTAGGGAAAAGACAGGTGAAAAGGGAGACACCTGAGATGGTTCACAGTCAAGCTTATGGAAAATATAAGTTGTGTGAAAGAAGCAGTGAAAACTATTTTCTATTCTACTCCAAAATGAAATACTTAAAGTGGAGGTGGCGAGGTGTGATATCAGTCTCAAGAAGACAGGTAAGGAATTCGCTTTGGCTCTTATGTGGATTTGGTTTGGGAGACGAGGGTACTGTTGATAAGCCACTGGAGGAGCGACGTGTCTGTGCGTCCCTCCCGTATGAAACAATCCAGACATGATACCGGCCAGTTTTCTATCAAACTGCTTGTTCTGCGGAAGACTGCAAGAGGAAATGATTGATGAGATAGGATAAGGTCCTATCGGCATGGCTGAAGATCTGTGGTAAACGCACATGTAAGATATTTGACGTCGTACCGTGAATCTTTGTCAAAAAAACAGGTATCTATTGATGGGACAAGTAGGCTGCAACAAAGTCGCAGGTGTCTGAAGTCGGACGTCTGAAGCGATGGACGGGGTTTTCTGCGGTCTTTTGCTTCATACTCTGATCAACTGTGAATGGGGACGGTGCAACTTGTTGTAGCAGAACAGTAATCTTAAGTATTTTAGGATACGTGGATGGCTTGAATATTCGGATGAACTCGGATTCGTACTTGAGGTACATATGGAACGGATGTCAGGAAGATGTGTCAGGCTCTGTAAAGAATCTGTGATAGATAAGTATATGTACCGTTCAAGTGACTGACACTGTGACGCTGAGATGTCATGAGTGTGTGACATGATCACGGTACTGTACCGTGCTCGGACAGTTCGAGCTACCGTAATTCGGAAAATTCGGGACAGCGCGCTCGGGTTGGCTTATTGCGCATCCATGTCCCTCTCTCTCTCTCTCTCCACGCTTCAACCGACCACAATGTCAAATGTCGAATACACAGCTGATGATGTCGAAAGGCTCTTAATCATCCCTCGAAACACCCGTTGCGTTCCAGAAACTATGTCTGCTTCGCGTACGAAACCTAAGGACAAGTCGGCGACCGACAATTTTGCAAAGGATCAGAATCGGCGACCTACTCGTGGCGTCTCTCCCACCGCCTCTTCGTCATCTGAGTGCCACATTTGGGACGATACTAATCTTTCCAGTGACGAGGACGGAAACGATTTGACCGCTTCTCAAGTGGATCGATATAGTATGGCCAATCTTCTGAGACGCGCGCGCTCCCCGAAAGATATCGCCCTTTTCGAAAGCCCACCACAACCATCACCAGTCGGCAAATCGCTGAAGGATATCGTGATCCCTGAAAGTCCACCTGTCACTTCACCCTTTGATAGGCTTCTGTCGAAGGCGATCAAGAAGAAGACTGACCTACGTCCGGGGAACGCCGCCCAGCGCCGCTCAAAAAAGTCTACAGCACCTTTAGCCGAACAGTCCCCCAATCGATGTCTTTCACCTGAGACTGCAACCGACCTTCCTAGCGTCATAAATACGAGTGGCTCACGCTCGACCACTACCAGTAGAGCCAGCAAGACTGCTGACTCTACCACCTCTCGGCGTCACTGGTCAATCCCTGCTCGTCCTCGAGAGAAACAGCCCATTGCTGCTGCGATAACCAGTTCCGCAGGTGATTCGACACTTCCAGCATGCCCATCAACTCCATCCCGTACTACCAATTATCAAGCCAGATCTTTAATGACGCCCGAAATCGTTCCAGCCTCCTCATCTCACCATCAACCTCCATCACCCATCACCCGACCAGCTCTAGAACCATTCCGACCCTCTCCGCCAATCGGTTTGTGTTCACCTCCATCAACTACTGCAAGCAGGCGATGTATTTTTCCAACCCAATCACATGAAAAGGGCAAGGGTCGACAGATTGATATCACCCCGCCTGGCTCTCCTTGTCCTGAGGAAGACTTTAGCCGGGTCCTAGTGCCCGACTCATCTGACACTCCAGAAAAGGATAGAACATTTGATGAAGCCAACGTGAGATATTCTGAACCTGAGGACGACTACGATTTGCCTGGTCCTAGTAATCTAGATTTTGATTTCGAACACCTCGGAAGGATGCAGGATGAGGCTGAAGAGGACGAAAGGTTCGGATACCGCCCATCCTCTCCCAATCTTTCACCTATTGGCCCCTCATCAAGGTTCTTCGAAGACCATCATTTGCTTGCAAGTCAAGAATCTCATCACGTCAGTTTTGCGGAGCTTTTCTGTTCATCACCCACCCTTCATTCCGCAGACGTTTTGCTTCTTACAAACGTAGCTGATTCAACCAGGTATCTTCAACAGTCCTGTCCTTCTACCCCACATAGACAATCGCCACCTGCTCCAACGGAGAGTGCGAAGAGAAAAAAGCTTCTTAACGACCTCGGATTCGGAGACGAAGATGATGTCGAGACCAATCTTGAACAAGACAACGCCGGACCGCCCTCCTCCTCACCCATCGAGATTGTGCAAGGTCCTAAGCCTTCAACCTCAAGAGTCAAACTTCCATCTCATACTCCTAAACGATTGCGATGCGAACAAAATTTAGATGAAGATGACGAGATTACCATCATTCGCCGCCGTCCAGATTCGATTCAAGCTCACCTGAATGAAACAGACCAGTTACGAGACATTGGTATCGTTATCGATGAAAATCCTTCGACTGGACTTGCACCTCTCATGAGCTCTTGGCCAAGAGCCAAGCGAGACATATGTAAGTCTTTCCTCCTTCTTCTGGATAGTGCTATACCTACCGTTGATCTTTTTTGGAAGAAGTCTTTGAATTAAAAAAACCGACCCTGATTCTTCTTCTCAGTTCGTAAAATGGCCGGATTAGATAAGGGTAAAAGTCGAGGAGGAAATATTGATGATGAAGTGGGACAAACTGAAGCTTGGGAAGCGATTTTATCTAAACAACAAAAGAAAGCAGCTACAGCAGCGAAGTTTCCAAAAAAGAAATCTTGGTTTAATCAACCTATTTGGAAAGCTAGAAGGAAAGCTCGTGGTGGTGGGAGAGCTAAAGGCGGTGCGAAGAAGAAGTGATGAAGATGATCAGACTACAGTATGTAATATCTTCTCGTTGGATTTTTTAGAGTAGATGCTTTTGAGATGTGGTTTTCTTTCTGTTTGTTTTTTTATTGGCTCACTTTAGTTATATATATATATATATGTTTGCTTGTCTTCAGTTACTGTACCTTTCGTTCAGCCGGTTCTCAAGGGATGAAGATCGACCTTTCCTATATATTTTTGCTACCTGAGAGTTTTGTAAAGACTTCTGTTTCTTTTATGTTCTGGCTTTCACTTACATTGTATTGTGATGTTGATTATGTCTATCTCTTCCTTAATTAAAATGGTATAAGTTTGGATGTTAACCTGCTTTTTTTCACCGCTCTTGAAAAACATATGTGATGGTCGTGGGTTTTAATTCAGTTGCTCTTCTTGTTCTTGTTGGAACTACATCATTAGGATTTGACGTTTGCCTTTCAGATGGTGGCTGACTGTGTGAAACGAGGGTTGCATTCTGTATGCTCTTGTGAGGGATCAGGTACTATAGGTTATGCAAGAGTATGGGTTGAAGAAGATGTTATTTTTGTCAGAGTTGACTGCGGCGAGTGGGAGGGATGCAGGAGTCTGAATTTCTGATACACAACTGTAATTGCCACTCTCAACAATATTCCAATACCTCTGGATACCTGCTTCATGAGTATTGACTGTTGGAGTGAAATTTACTGTGGCACCATGTTGTGCTTCCTTGAACAAATGCATAGGAGTCTAAGAGTAAGAGATCTATCAAAGTTTGAGAAATGCCCTCAGCTTGCTTCAGTGATAGGGTTCTGTCTTCTTATTCCCTTGTGCATCACATAAGAGTGCATAAGTGTAAGAAAGGATGAAAAGACTGAACAGGGCATGAGCAGCAATACTCAAAAAATCGAAAAACTTATCTGCTTGATCTTGTTCAGTGACAGTGGTGAAAGGGATTTATTTTCTCTTCTTACTTTCTCTCCAATAATTGAAAACCCTTTTTTTTCGATTTTTCCCTAGCTTACCAGAAAAATGCCATTCGGGTCAAGTCATAAGCAATCGAAACCGTATCCGTTAACTGGGGTAGGGGGGTATCTATCTACTAAAGAGAACGCGTATACAAACCATTTATTAATATAAGCATGAAGATATATTTGGAAAAATTATTTTTTCTTCTCATATATTGAGAGAGAGAAAAAATATTGAATATTGAGTAAAACCAATTGTAATTCCATTGTTTGATATTTTTTTAAAGGAGACGTGTCGAAGAAGTTGGAGGATGCAAGAGTGAATGATCAAGAAAGTTTTTTTATTTTATTTTTTATGGAGGGGGTAAAGAACTAAAACTTAACCTAAGTCCCAACTACGTCCCCGGATTTTTATTTTTTTATTTTTTTGAGGACTACTATAGAATCAATTCCTAATCTTCTTCAAAACTTTTAAATTACCAATTCATGAAGACTGGTTAGGAGAAATTATTCACAAGATATGCAAAGGAGTTCACAAAACGAAGGTGAAAAAAAAAAAAAAAATTGATTGTAGGATGGAGAGAGACCTCTGGTGAAAAAAAATATTCAAATGAAATGAAGGTTGTCTTTTCTCAAATTTTTAGCCCGTTTCGAGCGTTTTTTTTTTTTTCTACTCGAGTGACGGCTGCAACGTAGCATTGGGTCGGTGTAAGTTGCACATTTGTGAAAAAAAGAAAAATCCGTTGGTTTGCGTCAACATCGGCCTTCGCGCCACGCAACGCAGCAGTGTATCACTGCTAGCTAGTGTAAGTCAGTGTCAGGCGTTGAATGTTTCTGCGTCATCTCTATCAGTGCTCATATAAAGCGCATGGGATGACCCATTTAAGTATTCAAGCGCACTGTAAATTTTGAGCACATGAAGTCTTGGAAAACAAGATGTGTGACGGTGTGTGATTCAAAAAGTAGGGATAAAAATTTCCAAAGTTTGCTTTGGAGTACGCGAAAGCTCGCCTGACTTCAAAGTGGCCAATTGATAGCGGTTGAAACAGATCGAAGCCCCATGAGAAAAGAAAAAAAAAAAATCAAAAAAAATCACTCACTTGGAGACACAGAGATGATAAGGTAGGAAAGCGATATAAAATTTTACGAAGATGACAGCTTAAGTACCTCTTCTCTCCTCTCGTAAAGATTTTTTTTTTTTTAGGAGAACTTTTCATACTCGCGTCAATTGGATAAGCTGAGGTCTTTTTGAGTCCTAATTGTTCCCAAGGAAAGTGATTTTTGATTTAGTTAATCACCACTGGCACTTCCCAATTACATCCTTAATAAGCCCACCCCTTCCACAATTGTTTCAGAGACCTGTCTTATTCCTTTTGATGCCAAAAAAAAAAAAAAAGGTACTGAAATGAAAACCTACATGGTTTTATAAGCATCAGGGATATGAGTACTATAATATAAGTATGTGAATCCACTAAAAATTGCATTTACCAATAGCTGATACACTTCCCAGCATGATATGAGTAAATGTTTGAAGCGTCAAGTTTTTCAAAAAAAAAAAAAAGNAAGGTAAGGCAGGTGTCCTCTCCTGAGATCTGACCGGCTGGCCATATTGTCAATCATACTTTCTCACAACATTTTTTCTCTCTCCAAGAAGCAATGAGGAATGTGTGCTTGCTTGTGTCACCTTAAATGTCAGTGGTAGCTTCTATAAGGCTACCTACCTGAACAAGGCAGTGAGAGTGAAGGGTAATGTGGACCCCTTTCAAACAACTTATGCTAGTAGTACTGGGAATCCCCCAAGTACTGACTGCAGCTAGTTGACCTCAAGGATGAGGATTTGGAGGACTGGGTCTGGGATTGGGTAATCTTCACTCAGAGATTCAGAGTTACAGTTAGGCACTAGTAACACCCCACTCTGATCCAACTTTTACAAGCCAGGGTGCTCTTTTCCTGCTTGGGTGATTCTTTAGCTCTAAC
>AWVX01056190.1:0-18518 GCA_000500245.1 Cronartium ribicola 11-2
AAGTTATTTTTTCCTTTTCTTTTTTTTTTACATGTTAGTACAATATGTGCTCAAAGTTTGCAAAAACTTGGTAAGGTCACATTTACCATGAACCAAATCTGATTATTGATTGATTGACACAAAAAACTAACAAATAAAGAAAAGGGAATTTGTATAAAAGATAATAATGTTGTGGTTTTTTTAGAGTCAAATACAAAACTCTTTACTTTAAATTTGTTTTCATACAATCTAATATGAACAACTCTCTCTCTTCCTTTCTTTCAACTACTAACTCCACCACTTCCGCACCTTACAAAACAAACAAACAAAGCTAGTACTAAAGTGTAATCAAAGCTTTTAAAAATCCATCCCAACATTCATTTACATTTGAATTCGAATAAATTAATAAACTTTCATCTTTATAAAATCTTAGTTCATTCTTTTGATCATAATTATTTGAGGATTTATCTACGACTTGCTTATGATTTTGTTCTTGAGCAATTTTAGATTCTAAAAAGTTGGTTAAAGTTTTTGAAGATTTATATGTTTCTTTAAACCTAATTTGTGCTTCAACCTTTTTGGTTTTTTAATCATACATATAATTTTTCATGAATCAGTTGATAAATCTATAATGGACAAAAGAAAGAAGAAGAAAAACAAACCTTGATAGTAAATGTCTTGGATCCGATCCCTATCTTAATAGCAATATTAGGAAATAAGAAATTAACAAGATTCGATTTAAAGCAAGCTTTAACAGGTACTACAATCAATCCAAGTGGTTGAATAGCTGGATGAAGTTTAAATGAACCATATTGTCGTGCCATATCAATTGGAATAGGTAAGATACGTTTGAATGGAAGTTGAAAGTGATGCAAGCGATAACCGAGACAATGTAGGGCGGCTTGAATGCTTTAGGAGTTTGTGAGATCAGTTTGAGAGCGTTTTTTTTTTTTTTTTTTCGTGTCCCTGAAAATCCAAGATAAGATGATGAGAAAACTTACAGGCATTGATGATAGACGTAACCTAATTGAGCAGGCGTAAGCGTGAACCTAAGTAAAAAGAAAAATATCATTTAAGCAACTGATGATTCAAGTTTAAAAGAGATATATATTAAGTTAAAACCTACTTATCAGTCCCAACTTCCTTCTCATCCTCACCTCTAAACGTAGGTACAATAACTTCCACTTTATCTTCCAATGTTAAACTCCTTTTTCCATCCTTATTCCTTAATACTACTAATGAGCATTGTAAACCGACTTCTTTAATCAAGATAGTTAGATAATAATTCGGAAAATCAACTAAACCAAGGCAAGTGAACATTGGATAGACATGATTGAAAATGGTTCCAGGTGTTGGCTTTGAATGAATCACGAGTTCTCGCAAATCAACTGATAAATCACGATAAGCTCTGATACCCATCCTAAGTGCATTTGCTTCCACTTCTCTCATCAAAACCTTTCATCCACATAAGTTCAGCATCAGCACACACACAGAAGGAGACAAAGAGAGCGAGAGAGACAAAGAACAAAAGAGATGAGGAAAGGGACAAACCTCTGATTTCAGGTAAACTAATAAGTTCTTGATCGCTGAAGGATTCGTATTGATTTTTGTATCCATAGCCTCAAATTCACTTCCCACAGACCCTTTAGTTCCAATTACTACTAGATCTTTATCCCATTTACGTTCACCTAATATCACCGGTAAAACTTTGAATCGACCGGAGAATCGATCCAAGTTAACTTGTACAACGTGACCAGGGTGTAAGACTACTCTAATAGCTTTAGCTTGCGTAGAATTTTCATCCCAAGGTACAATTTCTACTGAAGGGAAATAAGGTGAGGGAGGACTGATTGATTGATCCCAGGGTGATATAGGAGATTGAGCTAATTGTGAAAAAGCACGTTGAAGTATAGCGTCCATTTGTGCACGAATGACTTTATCAATTAAATGCTCCAAGTCAAGTGAATCAAGTTCAAGTTCAAGTTCTTGTGAACCTTTTCCATCAGGTTTGAAGGATAGACCGTTAATCGGTCTGATCATGAAGCTCTCGAGAAGCTCTGGTGTTAATTTAGGCGCTTCATGAGCTACCGGTATTGGAATACGCGCGTGTTGTGAACCGACAAGGGTCGGAGGTGGGGGTGGAATCGCTAACTCGGCTACCTCTACTGGTACCCAGACGAGTTGTAACCGTTTTGTGTAACTTGCCCCATTATCACCATCCTCATTCTCGTTATTGTTTGCTGGTTTGTCTAGCAACGGGTACCCGTTAAGAAAGTCTGCTATCCGAGTCTTTGTTCTACATGTTTTCTCCGTTTTTCTGCGAATCGTCATCGACCCTAAAGGGATAGGAGGTGGTCGTTTGGGCGGCTGTTGACCTACGCGCTTCGCGACTTTTGGTTGCGGCCTTGCATACCTATGTGATCGCATAGAAAGGAAGAGGTTTTGATTTAGATCAAGTTCAAAAGGGGAGAAAAATACCACACGGGTCCTATAAGATTTTGATTGACATACAACCAGTAGTGTATTGTAAGACTACTCCGATCAGGGGCAATGAATATCCGGGCATGGTCAGCCCAGGCAGATCGTTCGAGCTGATGAGCCTGAAAGTGGAGTGATTCAAGCTGGTAGTTCAAACTCAGCTCGCCTGGGGATGTGGTAGACAGAAGGATCAGATGATGATATGTCCTGATGAGCAATGAATCTCGAAAGCTTATAATGGTGTTTTGTGTGGGTTAGGAGTTAGGGATACTGACGCAAGAATGCAAAAAGTTTCATCAGAGGTCTTTCAGGTGGCTTAGGCTCGGGGTCAGACTCGGTCGGTGCGCAGGGTGCCATGCATGAATTGGCCATCTCGATAATGTGTTGTTTAGCAACACCTTGGGGAGCGGCCGGAAATTCTGGGGGAGATTACGATGATACAGAGCATGAGCGAGCCAAAGGGAGATGTGACAAAAGACAGTGAGAGTTTCCATACCATTTCCGTGAGGATTGCGAACGGGAAAAAGGAACTTGAGGTGTAAGAGGTACCAAATCGCATCAGGCCCTGCTCCTCCTAAGGTGGCACTACACTCGAACATGTTCTCGACCCTGAATGTGACCCTACCGTCGGCTGGGTCAAGGAAAGAAAAGAAGGTCAAGCAATTATTATAGGAAGAACATCGGATGACAGAGATAGCCAGGAATGAAGGATGGACTTACCGATAGTATATGACCTAAACTCCTTCGGTATTACCTCCTTTGATCCAGCCAACCGATAACGAATAGCTTCATCCATCTTCTCCAACACCCCAATCACCTCTTCGTCCTCTAGTCTTGGCTTCGTCTCTAACTGCTCCACCAAACTGCCAGGAAGTGTCGGATGACCTTGTGTAAGGACTTGTAGTGCGGTAGGGATATCATAGTTTCTTAATCTGAGGCCGGTCCCCCGAAAAAAGGACCAAGTCAGAGTCAAATCGATTTCAGACATGGAGAAGGAACGCAAGAAAGGTGAAAGGGAAGAGACGAACCGAGCGGAGTAGAAACTGTCCTTGGATGCTTTGAGAATGTTAACGGTCCTTTCAAATTGCTGATTTTGACGTTGCAAGAAGCCAACAATACTCTAATTCAAATAATATACACATACCATCGAGCAAATTAAGGTGAACATCAGACTGAGCGCAACGTGATTATTTGAATAACATGGCCTCAAGTTCGTGAATCAAGTTGAACAGACCATAATCTTGTGAGTAGGAGCTGCATTGGCAGACCATTTGACGAGAACAAGTAATTTGATGATTTGTCGACGACTGTGAATGACGTAATCGATAACCCTCTTCTTTCTCTCGAAGTCGTCCAATGAAGGTGATCTGTTTTAAAGTACATATAGGAGAAAAACATAAATCAGACCCGGGACATTATTATCAGCGTGGTGTATTCTGAGTTGAAGCGTTCAAATTCAAAAAAGACTAAGGGCGGTAGATAATATGACAATCTTGAGATCGGTCAGGGACTAACGTCTCAGCTACTATTTGAAGTTCTTTAAAGACTTGAGCAATAGTATTTTGAATGACGACTTGGAGAGGTACGAGATGAGGACCCCAATGTCTACCGAGTTCATTTTGATCCAATTCATTTATTTTCCTTAGTCTTTCCTCATCGTTGATGTGTTCGAGGGGTGGTGGTAAGAAAGGTGGTGGGGTCGGATGTGGTGATGGTTTGTTTGATGATTCAAGTTCATGAAAATCAGCTTTAGCTTTTCCTTTGGTTGACTTTGATAAATGACGCGATGGTGGGATAGTTGAGATTGAAGTTGATGAAGATGCTGTAGTGAGTGACTTTTGATTGAAGTGTTGATGATGAAAGTTGAGGTGATTTGAATTTGAAGTTGATTGATTGATTGATGTAGTTGCCATCTTTCTTCATGTGCTTCTCTCTCTCCTTCTCCTCCTTCTTGCTTTCTTTGTTTCTTTCTGTCTTTCTTCCTCTGGGAAGTCAATGAATTTCTAGTGTGTGGTTAGCTGATGGAATTTCTCGCCTGTCCCAAATTCAACATTCACCAAAGGGGTGACTGACCCGACCTCGGTCCGACTACTCTCACTTTCCAGCTTCGGTATTACACATAACACGCTTACATCAGACAATGGTCTGCCTCGGGTTAAAGACATACTGTAGCCACCTCCTTAAAAGCATACTCCAGCCAGCCCACCGTGCATAGCTCTCCTTTCTTTGGTGGCATCCAGGTGAAACACGGTATGCAACCGGACACACAACATCAATATGGCTGAGGTTCAAACCCAAAACAAGTCTGATTGTTCAGGACAGTACATCGCATGGCATTTTTGAGACCGAGGAATCTGTTCAATCTGAGAAATTATATATCATTATTGGTATGATACTAGTTTGGGAAAACAAATTCAAAACAAAAGATGCCACCTTTGGGACAAAAGGAATGGGTTGTTCACCCTTATTTTCTTTTCTTTTCTTTGATTAAAAACAAAAAACAAATGCAACAGATAGGCAGAAACAACATTCTTCAGTCTGGAACTATAGATTGATTTTGCTTATGTTTTCCCCACCTGACCATTTGCTGTAGTAATTTAATCTGACTATCTACTACTCTGTCACTGGATTTATAAACTTATAAAACTTACAGGGGGTAAGATAGAAAGAAAAATGGCAAGAGGTGCAAATTTATTTCAAAATTAAGGCATTTTAAATCGAGAGTCTCTAAAATAATTCAACAAGTTAAATAAGTTGCAACTCATGAAATAACAAACTCTAGTACATACAGTCTCACCTGTGATGATTCTAAAACTGTCATCTTATTTTTCGCATCAATTTTCTACTACAGATTCTTTCCAGTAATTTTTTCTGATCATCAAATACTTTTTATTGGACTTGGATGGGACAATGCACAAGGCACTATACAATAGATTTTATTGCGTCTCCAGTTTGTTGGGCGCGTAACAAACTCAAGATATCCTACCATCATTGCAATGGGACTCGCACCGCAACGGAAACTCCCCAAACTGTGTGCTGTGTTGCGTAACTTTACACTCTTTGTCTGGATGGCTTATGTAGTTGGGAAGTTATCGCCATGGACGGTTGAGGTGTGTGTGCATTGCTGGGTTCGAGTCGCAGCAGTTCCACCCCCATTGTCCCCCACACCCGTACCCTCCCTCACCTTCAGCATAGTTGCATTGCATCTAGGCATGTGACATAACGCATGTGACACAACATCACATGCCCAGATGCGATGCAACTATGCTGGAGGTGCCTATACAGATGACTCTGCCCGTTCCTGTACGTGTGCTACCCCATCCTGTGACCACCCATAGAGATTCGAGTCCATATTTTTTATAGCCGGGGGAAACTGGTCAGAATCCCATAGCTTCCTCCATTACCTCAAGCCATAGGAGATTTGGGGAAACTCCAAGTGAAAACTCATCATAATCACAATAGCACGAGGGCTGAAGCGCAGCCCTTGGTGACAATCGTCTTTATTGGGAGACCTCTTAAGGCCGATGAATAAGGAAGATTTCGAAAGGAGAATGAACCGAGTGCATAGTCACAAGTGTGTGTAATGCAAGGGCTAAAGAAGTCCCCATGACCCAACATCAGGTTGGTTCACCCTCTTTCCCTTTCTCCCTTCTCCTTTGTCCACCTAAGTACTGACTGTACTACTTCAACCTAATACAATCCTCAATCAAAGCCCAAGAATCTTGATTATCCATACATATTCCTTTTATTTGCTCAAATTCTCACCATTGCACATAAAGTAGAACTACTAAATATCACTGTGGCTTCACTGTCTCATCTCTCTTTTTTTTTTTTTTTTGTAAATTTCCTTTGTCATTAAACGTACCTGCTCAATGAAAACTTGTCTCTATGGCGTAAGAGAGAGAGAGTTCTCCTAATCTATACTCTCACCTGACCCATACTTTGAGCCCATCCATATTTTGGTATGGGAAAGAGCAGAATCAAAAGTTCGACCGCAACGCAATGGAAAAACCGGGTCTGAGCTTAACCAAGCCCCTCTGAATGGGAGCGCATTCGATCGGGTCGGACCTTTGCCCAAGACCACCGGTTTGCCGTTCTGGACCGTCGGATACAGAATGTCTGAGCTCCTGCGGTACTCTGGGGTGAGATAACATTTTGCTGACAGAAACTCAATTATGTAATCAATCCCATCCCATCGTGTTTTTAAAAAGGATTTCTTCCATCTTGGCGTGGTCAACCTTCTGATGATTAATTTTTATTAGCAGAGCATACGTACATGTTAATCGAACTCTTGAACATCATTTAGAGACCAAGATCGATAGAACATCATGGCCCATCTCACCAAGTATGCAAGCGGGTCTAGTCGAACCCCAACCTGGTCATTAGTGGACGATGTCGATGTTCGAGAGTCCCTCGCGCAATCGAAGAAACAAATTCCAATCGTACTTGAATATGCGGGCCAAAGTGTGATGACGCTCAAGTCTGATACCTTGTCGGTGAGTGTACAGTACCTCTAGAGATCTGAAACGCCGACCTGTCCACTGCAAAGGCTGATGGCTTGACAAGTATGGACATAATCATAGGAACTTGTTTGTGAAGGTCGAGAAGAGTTCGGTTTGAGGACTGAAGACGTGGAAGTTTCGATCGGAATCGAGTTGGAACTCGGAACTCAGCCTAACATCGAAGCCGGCCGGGCTCGGGTGGTCAGGATCACTGAGAAGGTCTACGAACAACTCGGTCCACTGAGCGTGGTCCATCTGCTAGTCCAACCAAGCCTTCCATCAGTTCGTTCTGTCATGGACCCTACCCTTTCGGCTATGGACTCCATTCCTCCCTCAGCTAATGCATTACCCAGCGCGTCCTCACCGATCGTATATATCAAGGTGGAAACCTCACCCGAACCGTTTCACCAATCACCTTCACCTGTACCCGTACCCAACTCCTCACCGAATCCAGTCGTGAGCGCCCCAGGCTCGACACCCCGGAGGTTCCTCATCAATAGTCTTGCTACCAACGCTTCTTCCACTCAACGTCCAAAAGTCTTCCCCTTCTTCAATCGTCGACTTCATTCTCAACCACTGGATCGTTCCTCAGTCCAATTGCAATCGATCAATAAGTCTTCACTGGTCCGAACAGAAACTGGATTAAACCGAAGAAGTACGACCCAAACTTATCATTTACCATCACCACTCTCCTGCTCTTCTTCGAATACCCTCCAACATCTTCCTCAACCACAATCGCCACCCTCCATCATTTCCGAAAGATCCTCAATCTCTGCATCTCATCCAAATCAATCTCCACCATATCCTCCTCAATTGACTGGTTCCCAAAGTCTTCCATGCTTTCGTCAATCAGTCAATTCATCTGGATCCTCAAACTTTACATTCGAGTCTGGATCTATCTCCCATACTGATACACCCCTTCAATCAGAGAGTATGAGATTAGAAGATGGAAGAACTAATCGCGTAGACTGTGGGTCGGAAGAAGAGAAAAATTTGCAAGAGCCTACTGTTGGCCCCATTAGAACTTCAATCCACGGTAGACGAGAACGCCAAATAACCCGAAAGAGGGGACCGAAATTGGCTACAGAATGATTGCCCTACAACCCATCAAGTGACTGATAAAGATCAGGTCAATGGTGACACCACGTAATTAATGGACACTCTGACTAGGGTGACACTAGTACACTCACTGTTTACTTTTTATACTTGGGCGCAGGGCTAAGGATTTGTTGATCTGATGATCTTGAGGTCAGGTTTGCTTCCAAAACCTTTTTTTTTTTTTTCTTGGACGCTCAAATTTCTACTTGTATTAAGAAAAAAAAACTAATCTTTTATCATCATAAATATCTTTTATGATTACATAGCTACGCGATAATTTATGTATTTCTCTGTATTTTTTCCATTTTGATGAAGCATGAGACTACCCTCACGTCTACTCTTCACCCTCACATAGCGGTTAGCAAGAGGGTAAGATCTATCAAGAGGTATCGCTGGGTTTATTCATTGCCATGATTTTGACAACAAATGACACAGAATCTCAGAGTATTAGAGCACATAAAAGTTTACTACAATGATACAATAACAAAACACAGCGTAGGGAGCAAAAGAAAAAAAAAAAAAAAAAGATAACGAGTATATATTGAAACATAGTAAGACAAATCCCAATTTTGAAAGTTTTGGCTTGCTAGATTATATCATCCAAAGTCCCGCGGCAAAAACAAAAAACCATTTCCAAGTAAATCAATTTAATGATCTTCATCGATAACCTTTAAATAATAAGCTCAAGTTCATAATTATAACAATGTTTGTTTCAAAGCCATTTTTTGATAAGATTTTCAAAAAAAAAAATTACTCTCAAAAATCCCTTCATGAATCATTAACATGAACTTGATCAAACAATTTAATATATTTTAATTTTGGACAATATAATTTGATCATAATAAAACATGGTTTTTTTAAGTGTTGATAACTATAATTTAATCTTTCTAAAAAAAAAATAAACAAAAAAAAACAAAAAAGTCAGGTACTTTCATAATTCATTAACCCTAGTACTAATAATGAATGCTTTAAGATTAGGTAAATAAGGACTATATATATATATATATATCAATTTTGAAATAAGATCTTTGGGGTACTTAAATCATTTTACTTATGTAATTTGATTCTTGAATAGAAGAATAATCAAAGTGTATTTTTGATTGTGGTACAAAGTGTGAAGACTTACTTAATTAGTCTTTGTGAAGACTATCACCAAAAGTATTAAATGTAATTGAGCGATTGTTTTTTTTTAAGGTCAAAAGGGGTTGAAAATTCAAGAAGGAGTTATACCATCAACAAAACCTCTTTGAAGTGAAAGATAATCAAAAGGGTATTAAAGCTTTGAGAGTTGTGATTCAAGATGATTTTGCATCTTGAATGGACGTTATAAGATTTTTACGAAGAATCATATGTTACCAAGTAAATGAATGACTTTTGAGTCAAAAGACAGATGATGAAGGATTGAAAGCAATAATTGATGATCCCAGTGAGTTAACCAATGATAAATGCTAAAGTCTCGTATTTGAGCGTGGTAAAGACAGGTATCAGTTCGGTCAAGGACGCTTTCAAACCGTTTTTGGGTGTGTC
This sequence comes from Cronartium ribicola 11-2, assembly GCA_000500245.1. Lineage (NCBI taxonomy): Eukaryota > Fungi > Basidiomycota > Pucciniomycetes > Pucciniales > Coleosporiaceae > Cronartium > Cronartium ribicola. The sequence continues at coordinate 9,585 of AWVX01056190.1, forward strand.
AGAGAGCTTGGAGACTCAAGGAAACTGATGATGAGCATCGTAAGCTTAGGGGAATCGGGCGATTGCGTTCTTGGGGGTTAGTAAAGGAAGTCCTTGCTCTAACAAAAGATTCCGGTCGCATAACTCAAGTTTTTTTAGGCCTCGAACCAGCGATTCATGCCTAGGCAGAAGACTATGATTTCAAAAGTCTATGGGAGCAGAAGTATTTCCAAAAAAAAAAATCAAAAAAATCAGACGCGACGGTGAACCGATTTTTTTTTTGATAGCCTCTTGAGGACGTTTTTATTTATTCACAGTATCGAGCCAGGCTATAAATAAATTCACTCGTGAGTCCCAGTTCAAACTACCATACCAGTTTCAATTCGTGACCTTTGGTTTTCATGGCGATAAAAGCGAAGCTCTGTTGAGCCGAAGGGCGTGGAGCTGGTTAAAGAAACCACTACAGGGCCTGTTCGACCAAGCCTTTTTGATCGAGCATCTTGAAACACATCATCGATTTCGTCTCGTGGACGACAGGTCATTCTTGTCTCTGTCAGCGCAGAGTACTCATGCTTTTAGCGCTAGTTGATCGAATAAACTATTGAAGGCTTGTATTCCGCACCTATGGATTGTACTTGGTCATCCCTCTCTTGCTGCTTTAGTACCTAGTGTTTGAGGATTTATTACCACTCTTACCCGGTTGCGTTCCGAGTAAGCCGAGCCTCAAAAAGTATCGGGAACACCTCCAATCGATTATCAAAAAAACCTCCCTAAAAATGGCTCTTGACGCAATGAAAGAAGTCTTGCCAGTCTGTAGTAATATTTGTATGAATTGTTGGTCCAGCCAGTTCCGACTTTAGCAAGAAACCTTTGAGACTTGCAATACGACAACCATACGTGGAAGACCGATCTGGGTTCACGATAGTAAAGCTCCTCACAAGTTTGACTTGACCTAAACTCTCTCAAGTGACTCGACTCTTAGGGCTTTTTAGCTTTGAAAATTCGAGAGCGAGCTATTGTTCAAAGTGCTCTGAGATCATCCATTTACACCCATATGGCATCACTTTAGCTTGGGCTGGCTTGTCATGCCGCGCTTGAGGTGTCTCTCAACATGTTGTCGCCTAGACACCCACTGACTGTTGAGTGGAAGATACAAAATGGAAGGCGCTGCAAGACTGTGCCAATAACATCACATTTTTGAAATGGACTAATCAAAGTCTCTCTGGCTGTCCCAGTCTGGTCAAGACGTGGCATTTCTTGAGGATATGTGGCAAGTGACACCCTTCCCGCCGGTGTGGGTGGATACCAGGTAGTTGGTTTCTGTTGTAGTGCCACGTCAGGTCTTCAAGGGATGCCAGATGATGCAGATGTCTTTCGGAGTTGGCACAGGGTGTTCGACGACCTTTCTTAACTCACAATCAACTCTTTAAAACAGATATGTAAGCAGCAAAAATAATCACATACAATCCCATCGGTCTCAAAAAACATTTATCAAAACAAGCACCAAAAAAAAGGACAGTACATTTCACCATGTAGAACGCAGCTAAAAAAAACCCACAGAGCAAAAGAAAAGATAGTCAAAGCGTGTTTTTTTTTTAAAATTCTTTTGAGTGTCAGAAGGAATGCATTCTTTTCAATTTCAGTTGTGGTCACTCTCTCTTCTCTTGCTATCTTTATCGACATCCATTCTGCGCAAGACACTACGACAACAACAAAAAAACAGAAAAATGAGAATTCCATTTTTGAAAAAATAGGATGTCAATCGGGGTCCTTTAAAGAGTCAACCAGATGATCATTGTAAGTCAGCAAAGACACAAACGAGAACACAAGGAATGATCAACGACATACCTTCTGTCCTAAAAGTTTCAAGGAAATCCTGAAGGGTCGATCTATTCCTTAGCTTTCTGGTAATCCTCCATCTAATTGACCACAAAAACTACAATCAAGATTCTCTCCAATCGCTTGAGGCGCCAAAGAAATCTTCATACCTCAGCGTCTAAATCAGCGGCCGTCTTCAATGGTTGCTTTAGGTTCTTGCCTCGTCCTTTACCTCCTCCAGTTCGACGGGGTCCAGTAGGTGCAGCCGAACTGTATAAACAATTGATCACCGACATTTTGTACAATATTTTGAATTGTGCAAAATTGGATTCAAGTTGAATTGCCAGAGTTCGCGTTGGCGAAGTAAATGATAAGACGGCCGAGCATGCACAGAAATTGAAGGAATATAGAGCATCTGAAGTAAGTATCCGATCCGAACGGTAGCGCGAGACGACTGTAATGTGATGTAAGACATGATTGCAGTTCGACCCTCTTGACAACCTTCCAAAGCTTGCCACAAGAGCCTTACGCGGCTTGAAACTAGAATGTTAAGAGTTATTAATCACCTGACGGGCGCCACAGCTTGCTTGGGCGCAGGCGCCACTCGAGTCGACAAAGGCGGTGGCGGGATACGCGAAGGGTCAACAATGATCTCAACTTTCATGGGTCGGTCTAAAACGGCGGTTGATGGGTAATATATCGATGATAGTGGTGATGAGTGGTAGAAGTTACGAGAGGGACAAGAGGTGAAGTGAAGGTGGTGGGCGAGGCGACACAGGAGGAGTAGAGGTACATCAGTACACTTGATTCGGGTTTATGTCTGGTGCAGCCTAGGGCGAGAGGCGCGAGAGCGAGAGCATGGTGGCAGGCCAAGCGAGCTTGAACGCGATCGATAATTTCAGTCTTCGCATCTGTGACCATTGAGAACACATGGCAGGCCTCTTCTGGAGATACGCGAGCCGCTACAATCACTTGAATACGTTTTGCTCTTGAGGCGAGGCAATAGCGCTCGCGTAGCGCGTGATGGGGCGCGGCAGATGGCTGCAAAGTCGTCAAAGGACTGTCGGGTGACACGTCCGGTTCCGTCAAGCGCAAATGTGACGACTGGCTTCGTGTTCAACCAGCAAGGGCCAAAACCATTGGCACTGATGCACGCCTTGAAAGCATCCAAAGACGCGATCAGGTAAGCGAGCAGAGCGATCCGCAGCTGAACTGGTAGAAGCTGTTGGAAACTCCTACGCCCGAGGTACATCGCCTCCTGAAGAATAAAAGAAGACGTAGACCGCGAAAAAAGCGACCTGTCGCAGGACGCAGGAAAGGAGAACGAGGCCTGCGCAAAAGCCTCAGCAAACAGATCTAAAAAAATGAAATGAACGAACTCTGGTCGATGAGACGCTAGTGGAGCCAAAGATAAGATGGTCAGTGGAGCGCATCAACATAGAAAGTGTGAGATGAAAAGAGAGTGAACCTTATTGTATTGTTGAAAAGCTTTGGTTGCGTCATCGTTTCGTTTGAATTCGACTTGTGCGGTCCCTTTTGATTGAGCCCGATTATCGTAGCTGAGGGCGACCTTGATGACAGGCCCAACGGTGGTCGAAAAGAGTTCCCGAATTTGATTCTCGGTCACATCCGTCGGCAGGTTGGAGACGATGATCTTGCTTCCCTGTCCCATTTGAGGGGGCAATTGCAAGGCCTTGGAGGCAGGGGGCGCAACGACCACGGGTTGAGGCCGTGCGGTCGTGCGAGAGTTGCGACTGTATATGAATAAATCAACCCAATCAATTGATAGTCGAGAGGGAGGTCGAGCTAGTTGTGTGGGACGCCAGGTTCGGTCTAGTCGAAAGCTTACACAGGTCCAGTGCCATTAGTGGCTTTACCGCCACGACGAGCAACACCTCCACGTCGTTGTTTGCGCTTCTCGGTGATCCTACAGATAAGACGAGAGCGGAAGGGGTTGGAGGAGACAAGAGAATTAACGAATGCTCGTTGCGATGAAACGTTTCATGAACCGAACGCACATGTCATCGAGAGGGCGATCGAGGTTCATGGCCGACATCTTTGAGAGAGGTAGAGGATGGGAAAGATGGGAAAGATGGGAAAAGTTGAAAGTGATAGAAGGCAAAGGGTTCGAATTGAAAGTAGGAGAAGTGAAGCGATAGAATGGGATCGATGTAAAAGGGCAAGAGGGGTGATCGATTGCGAGTGGACGATGAGGGGAGTACAACAGCAAGTGGAAAGGGGCGGGGAGGAAGATGGTTGGGGCAAAGGGTGGAAGGCAAAACCACGAAGTTTTTATACCTTTGATGGCCTAGGCCAAGACCCTAGCCATAGCTAAGAGCCCTAATGGCACCTACCGACCTAATTACAGTACTGTACAGTATGTAATTTGTGGTCTGTAACTGAGGAGACCTCAAGACCCTACAGTACATATATGTACAAGAAATCTCAATAGACAAAGCCGCTTGTACACTAGTCTATCACTTGAGGTGTATCATGTAATACAGAGATACACGTAAAAAAAAATAAAAAAATAGACAAAGCCGGTCCGGCACTGAAGAAAAGTCATGATCTGACCTCAATCTTCCCTAATCAGAAAGTTGGATTTTCCAAGCCACCAAGACTAGTAGAACCTCAAAACCGAGCAGATCAAATAGCTAAAGATATTACAACCCACACGACAAACGCATTATCCTTGAATGCTAGTTTAAATAGTATCCAGCAACAAATTAAAAATAGATTTAATATTAACAAAATCCAATTTCATATAGAAAAACCGCCTTATCTCACGACACGCGCAAAAGATACCTGGCAAACAATATCAAAACTAGAAAAAGGAAGAGCTTCCATTATATTTCAACTACGGTCAGGACACATAGCACTAAATTCCTACTTATATAGAATCGATCGAGAAAGACTTATCCCCTCAGGGAATTATAATACATGCCAAGTCCCCGAACCGCCCGAACACTTTCTAATTCGATGTAAGAGATACAACTACCAACGAGCAAAATTTCAACAAGCGATTAAGAAAGAAAGAATTAAAACCAATATATTTTCATTTCACTCTATGATTCATAACCCTAAACTTTTCTAGCTTATCTCTAATTTTGTTCTTAATACTAAACAATTTGTACACTTCAATTGTTACGCCGAATCTAAAGACGAAGTTAATAACAACACTGCCTGCAGCTCTGTCTAAAACACACGTTTAAGACATCTAACTCCCCTAAAGTATTGTTTGCATGAATACATTCAATACTTCTAGGAACTGATTCTCAGAATCAGTATACCCTTGAATTTCACTTCTTCTGTACCTAGAAGGTGATTTCTCTTCCCACCTTAGATTGGGGGTTAAGTTTAATTGCCTTGGGGTCCATACAGTGATTTTGAAACAAACCTCTATTCCTACCATTGTCTTTCCTTAGATTGGGGGATAAATGGAAAAGGCAACAGGTTAGCATGGGTTATAGTCCTCAAGAAGAAATCACTAGATTTCATCAAATAAGAGACTAACTCGAGTAAAAATACAAGTGGTTGTAACTAGCTCACTTGAAGAGGAAGCTACTTTGACATTGTATTTCCTTTTTTAGGTTTTTTCTATAAGTGCTATATGTTTTTAACAAGTAATGCACTATAAAAGATTTTTAAAAAAAAAGAAAAGCTGGTCCGATTGTGATTCACAAAAGTTCACAAGACCAGCTAAATCCACAAGCTACCATTCTCGGAAGAAAACCCGACATTCCAAGGATTGATTCAAGCAGAGACACCTTTACAACGCTGGAAACACAGCTCCCTTGAATTAAAAAACAGAGCCAGGGAGTGTCATGTTGTCAGATGAAAGGGCTTGGACAAAAATTGTCCCAAAGCTACAATCTGTGTTTTTTGTCTTGGGGTTCTGTGAATCCAAAGGTGTTTTTCTATCCTGAGGTTTAATGCTACTTGTATACAATTCCTAAAACCCCTTACTATACTTTTAAGTACTATAGCTATGAAGAGTATGGCACATGATTTCTCATGTTTGTGAAAAAGTCTGAACAGATACACAAGATGCAGAATTCAATGAACTGATCTTTGCTTTCTTCCTTGAAGGGGGGTACAGTGCTCACAAAAAACCGTTTTTAACTGGTTTTGTAGGGTCTAGTGCTCAATGGTAGAAAGCTGCCACATGGTAGTTTACTTTTGATTGCAAGGTAAAAACCAGTAAAAAACATACTTTTTTTGATCAACAATGTATAATGGAATTTCTGTAGTACAGTAGTAGAGAATTCTTGAGTTCATATTCAATTTCGGATATAGAAATTGAGACTTGAATCATCCAAAATCTCAAAAAAAAAAAAAAACATCTGGGCTACCAAAGGTATAGCTTGCAGATTATCAAGTTATCATGGAACCCAAGGTTGAGTACTCTAGTCCTTGACAGTAAGGAAACACTATAAGGAGCTGTTTCCTTACTTGTTAATAAATTTGCTGTTGTTGGATCTCTGGTTAGTGTAGTTGGCATTTTCTGCTTGTGCTTCATATATATTTCAGAGTAGCCAAATAATGTATGTAGCACAAAGTTTCAAGCTCAGAAATTTTGTTAACTTTCCCTTGTCATTTATACTCATTACATACAACTTACATAGTGTGATACACAACTTGGAAACCACCAAATTTGGACCGTAACCCCGTAGATTCTCCACCTATATAAAAACCATTCTCATAGGACAAACCTTGACTCTAGGGCTGAATAGCAAAGTTGGGAAGCCATCAACATGGAAATTTGCAGTACATGTAATCATGGGTTGGAGTCTTAGCAGCCCCACTCCCTCTCTTCCCATGTACTTGCACATCACCCTGTGGTCCATACAATGAATACTGCGTGTCTCTAGAACTAGACCTAAAACACACCGACCAGGATTTGGGGACTTCAATAAGTCACAATTATAATTGATAGGATTTCCCTTAAAAATTAGTGTAATACGTCATTAGATTCAATGCACCAAAAAAGAACCTGACTCTTTTTTCTCTCTGAAAACCATGATCATCTTTCATTAAACGTTCTTTTACTTCTAATAAGATTAACCCTTCAATAATTCATGGACCACCAAAAATCAAATGCCTTTCTCACTTCTTACCAACACTTCCATTTACTCTCTGTTCCTCAGGTCAGGCGGAGATTTCAACTTTATATTTGGTCAAAATATTTCAAACTGTGATCCTGTTTGTTACAAAAAAATGTATCATTATATTCACTATCTTTATAAAGAAAGAAAAATCAAAAAATCGATCAAGTGTACAACATCTACAGTTAAAAAGGTTGGAGACCAATATATCAATCAAACACTCAGTTTTTTTTTCCTTGTGCCTTTTATATGTGGTAATAGATGTCTGGAATTTTATATATATACCAACAATACATAACTTCAAATTTGACACTCAAAGTCTCAAGAGCCAAAAGATATACATAAGTAGGTTTGCAGTTCCCAGAGCGTCCACAGTAGTGGAGCTCCAAACTTGGGGTCCTATCTCTATAATCTGAAATTTTGTGCGGCCCCAAATGCTCAGTGTGCAACATGTCAGCCCCTGTTTCTGTACAGGTATGGTCAAAATGCAGGAGGCAGAAGGACAACAACAAAAAAAAATAGATGGTTAATGTCACCCATCTCCTACTGCTCATTCAAGTTGAACAACTCCTAACAGCTTGTGAAGAAATCTAGAACAATTTGGGTCAGGTGTTATGACAGGTTTCAGCCACACTTCAATAGTGTGGGTTGGATTTGAAAGACATACAATCCATACTTTGCCCAAGAGGCCTAAGCAAGGACAACTAAAGGTTGGTAGATGGTTTTCCAATGTTTGATTTTTCAATGGTTAGGAGTCAATTGAAAAGCTTATATATGTCAAAAGACACAGTGTCCGCGAGCCCAGCTCCCCCATCGGGAGTAAACGTTGGTACAAAGGAGGCCCTTTGTAGCGTTTTCTCCCGATGGAGGTGTGTATGCCACGGAAACTGTGAGACCAGATCAATACTTCTGTAAGGCCCAATCAAAGAAAAACCATCAACCATCAACCATATTCATTATTTGCCTATTCCCTAATGACCAATCCTCTATGTTTCTTTGAGGTGTAGTGTGTCAGGTTATGGACGCACCTTTTATCACAATCAGGGTTTGGGGGTTGAAGAGAGGCCAAACCAAACTCTCAAACTTGCATCAATTTCCCACCCATTCTTTAATATTGCCTCACAACTATTTGATCTCACTCCATTGCCATGTCCCAAGAAAATTAAGCAAAGCAGTTGAAAACCCTCCAAAGATCCAACCACATACAATTGTTAACGTCTAAATCCAACTACACCCGCTCCGCAAAATTGAGATTGTGATACACAATGTGACCAATAAGAACCCTGTTGATTATTAAGTTTTAATGAATACATTTATGAGGTAATCAAAGGTCCCCTGTCTCAAGAATGACTTGTCAACTTGATCTGATCTGCGGGGGGTTTTTTTTTTTACCCCTCACATTTTGGATCATGGTTAAATATGGTACCTATGGCTACTCAGACATTTACCTTAGGTTCTTAGGAAGGTACCTAAGAACATAAGGTAAGTGCTTAAGTCCTTGATTGATTTATAGATTACTATGTAGCATGTAGTTCTATTTGATTATATAAATTGATAAGCTTTGAAAAAGGATTGAAAAGACTTTTTTTTTTTAAAAAAAAAGAAAAAAAGTGGCCAACATTTTGGACCAGGGCTGGACCCGGGGCCACTTTGGGGCCCATCCATGGCTGGAATTAGATATCATATGAGGGGTTGAGCTTCAATCAGCTAAACCCTCACTTGGGAAATAAGTCAAGAAGATGGCAAAAGGATAATGTCAGGAAGTGGAATATATCACGTGCCAAATGAGGTCTTATAGTGAGATGTGGATTCACTTCTTGATAGAAATTCAGATGAATAAGTCCATCAAGACTTACAAATCACGAAACAGGACTCTTTAGCAGGAATAGAGAGAGAAAGATATCTTCAAAGAGGCTCTAAGCAAGGGTTGGGGACAATCAAAGCAAACAGGTAAATGATGATAAGTTCTCGAGGCTAGTATGTAAAGAATAATAGTTCTGATGAATGTAAGGTAAATAAAATGATTGAATAT
>KI577373.1:860-38552 GCA_000500245.1 Cronartium ribicola 11-2
AAAAGTCTACATAATTATTGTAGAGGACTTAAGATACCACCTTTGATTCCCTTTTACCTTGAACACTCCCTGATCCAACTCTTATAATTACTTTTACCACTGTTCCACCTTATAATAAACCCCATATCACACTTTCCACCTCTACCTATCAATACCCTCTATTATGTTCTATAATGTACTTTAATATATAATGATCAATCTTATGTGCAAACTATGAGTTTCAGCTAGTGAAATATTGTGAGCCTTTCCAGGGAACAAGATGGCATGTTCAAAAAAAAAAAAAAAAACAGAATTTCAAACAAGCACTAAATGCCTTTAGTTATTGGATGAAAGTTGTTTTCCAAAGTGTGTTTTCCTTTTTTTTTGAATTGAATTGAGGGAGATAGATTAGTAGATTCAATTTTAAAACTATCTTCTTTTTAGTATTTAACATACGTAAAATGGACACCTCTGTCTTTCACCTATTTCAACTATTTCTGTTTTCCGTGTTCTTTTCTCTCAACTTTTATCCGACACACCGCCCGCAGCTTGCTATTAGTACCTAGAACCCTAACCACACAGTGTCAACCCTAAACCTTTGTATACTTTTCCCGTTACAAACCGCCAAATCTCGTGTTGTTTTTCTCTATATAAGAGCAGGTGACGCACGTTACTTGAATATTTTTAATTTAAAAAAAAATAGAAATAAAAATAACATACGTAAAAGATACGTTATCCAGTCAAATACTATTCCTTCCTTAATTTATTTTAATTTAGTTTACTACTTACTAGTCGACTAAAATCAATTACACACATAGAGAATCCTTGTTCTGTCTACTAATCATTTACTTTTAAGTATCTTTTCCTACTGATTTGACATAAGAGCATCTTTTGAATTTAGAACACCTTCTCTCTCTCTCTCTCTCTCTCTCTCTCTCTCTATTTAGTCATTTCCTTTCTTCACTTATAACTTGTAAATTTGTTTTGAACTTAAGTCCTCAATTAAGCACTTAAATATACTTGCTCTTTAACACATTCACTCCAATTTTTTTTTTAAAAAAAAAAAAAGTTGCAGTAAAAAAAAAAAAACTAAGCAAATGAGAACTACCAGTACATTTTTTTTTTTTAAAATTTTTTTTTGACCCAATGAAAACTATAAGCTATATACCAAAAAAAAAACAAAAAAAAAAACACAGATTATTGATGCTTAACAAAAGTTTTCAAAGTTTTTTTTCAAGCTCTTGTTGATATCAAATATATATTTTTTTTGTAATCTGAGATAATTAATCTTGATTGATATAATTTGAAAATAGTTGAGGTTATTATATAAAAAAAAACCCGCATTACAAAAAATCCAACTGATTTACCTAGCTTGATTCTGTTAAGCTCTCAGCGCGCTACAGCAGTACATTTTGCATGAATATTGAGTGAACGGTAAAAGTGAGGGAACACAAGAGCAGTGAAGCACCAAGACAGTCTGGTTTGGGACAGACGTTGGGGAGCAATGTTCAACCGATATGTGAAGGGCGGGGGCGCAATGCGCTACACTGGCAAGGGGTATCGTAGGTTTGTCTGCGAGAGTACGAGAGCTTTAAATGAACAGGCTAATGATGTACGAGACCTGCTCTCAACGGCCAGAAAGTGAGGAAGGCCAATGGTCGTGATTGAAAGGGTGAAACAGAAGCAAGGACCTTGCTTGCTCGCACACTCGCAAGTGTTTCCTATGGGCGAAAGCAGATGGATAACATAGGCTTGGCACGATGGTGTAAGACTACGTGAGCAACAAATGGGTCTCAAATCAAATTTCCATGCTGAGCGCAATCGCAAAAGTGACAATCAGCTTCCCAGGACTAAAAAGAGTCAAAGGATAATGACAAGATGCAAGGATTGAATTGAAGATCAAATCGCCAACAGTTTTTCTAACTATATATATAAAAAAAGGTGACTAGGTAGACCAGATACAACAACAAAAACGCAGGTTCTTCAGTTTTCAGAGTTGAGGAAAAGGGATCACCAAGGGTCTCTTTTGTGAGACACGATAGCGTAAAGTTAAGGAGAGGCCCTAATCCCACGAAGGATTCCCCGCCCACCACCAATGTGACAACACTCTACTTGGAAGTCGTGGTTGGTCTTAGTTTCGATTTTTTATTGCAATAGATTTGATAAAGATCGCGTATTCATGATGTCTGCAACAAACATCTATGACTGTCCGGCTGAGGCTTTCGTTAATCGAGAGACCGTCGAGGTAGCGTAGATGAGGTCATCTGAATGTGAATCTAGATCAAAACTTTTGCTTTTTTAACGCCACGAAATCATAAACGTGGCTCCCTGATACGCCTCGGTGAATGTCTCCTTCCACGTAGCGCTGCTTTGATATGACCGATGTAGGACGCGAGAAGCCACCTATGGATGTATCAAGACAGTATTTGAATTTAACGTACAATCAAGCACAATTTGTACTTGACTTCCGAGAAGCCGGCCAAGACGTTCATGTGAAGTCGAGACGAGATAGGGTGTCGACCAGGTATGTACCGAAATAGCTCACGGCATGGTAACTGAGTGGGAGCTGGATGTTGATCAAGACGCTTGCTCGCCGACATGCAAACATCAGTGAAGATGTGATTCGGCAGAGGATCGAGGCCACCCGGTTCATCGCAAGGCACTAGCGGAGACTTTCTTGCACTTTGTGGGTGGGTCCCAGTCGAAGAAGCTCGGAAGAGGCTAGATGCGAGAAGCCCAGGGGAGGTAGCGGACCTGTTGGCCGATGGGAAATCGGGTCGATTTTCAGACTGAATACGTAAACGGGTTGCTCTTGTGATTGCGTCCAGAAATTATAGCTGTGCGTTTAAGAGACGATCGTTCTGTAATGGGCATGCCGAATGGCCCTGGTCAGCACACGAAAGGGAAATGGAGGGACGGAAGACAATGTTGTGATAGGTGAAGACTGACCCGCTCGACTGAACTCGACTGCTCATCCTTCATCTTCCTTCTGTCTTGCGCCAATGGCCGGAGCTGGAAGAGGGAGAACACCGTTGAGTGTAAGAATGAGAGGACGGAGAGTGTTCAACATGCTATCGGAGAGGGCTTAAGGAAAAGTGGACTGAGCTCACCTGCTGGCTGGATATCGGACGGCCAGGTGTGGAGGTCAAGAACGACCCCCGGAGCAGAAAGCAGAAGCTGGGAATTCGAGCCGGTTTATATACTGTACTGCGTGCACTCCGCACCAGGCTCAGATAGCGCGCACAGACCCTGCCTAGCTTCCTAGTGTCTTGTAGCAGGGGGCTGGCTGCTACATGTTCTTACGCCTTCTCTCTTTTAGTTCCTTAGCTAACGTTTCTGACCCTTTCATCACGGACCAAGGTCATTATGTTATGCGCTACAATATCCTTAGTCATCATTAGTAAATCTTAATACGGACTAAGATATTGTAACCCCTTTTTGATAATTACTCGCCATCTGTAGAAGATGGCTCGATTGCAGGACTACCTTGTGTATGAGATAGGAAAGGGGGTTAATCTTTTAAAAAAATCTCCTATAATTTACCTATTCCGTTTCTTTTCGAAATCTTCTCGGATTCTTTTCCTTCATTTTTTTTTCAATACAAAATTCATAATTTTTCCTAAAACCTATCAACCTTCATTCTTCCGGTACGCACGCACCCGTCGCGTACCATTCATGAAAGTCATTCTTTCTAAGCCTGAAGTCACATGCCATGGCGTGACCCTTCCCTGTGTCTTGCCTACTGTATTCAGTAAATGGGTTCAACTTTGTTTTCATTTGCCCGCCATTTGTAGTTTGTAGGTGTGGGATTATTAGATCAAATGTCTCTGTCAAAACCAATCTCGACACAGTACTTTAGGATGATGGGATGTGTAATGGAAGAATAGCCTGTTTGGGAATGGGATCCATCATCCTGAGGCGTGTGGCGAGTGGAGTATATGTCGTGTCTGTTAGTGGCGTTGTTATGTAACAGGGGGTAGTGGTCTCTTAGTGTCCTCTTATATACCCGGCTCTTTTCCCTTCACCCTCACTTATGCTCATTTCACTTATTTCTCTTTTATTCCTCTCTTCTCGATCTGCTAGTTCATTGTTTACCTTGTGTCCCTCACCTCAGGTGTGTTTTAACGTGTCTCGTGACTGGCTTTACGCCCTACTCGACATCTGTCTGATCCTGTAGCCCAACAGGACTGTTTTTAGTTTGTAGATTTCTACAGTAGGTGGATTCATGCCTGGTATTGATAAGTCGACCCACTTTGCCACGATGAAGCCAGTCAACCTTATAGACTGAAGCTGTTTGTACAGCATCTTGAACATTACACGGTGCCTAGCTTGTCTCTACATACCCAAAGTAAGATATTATGTACACGGTCACCGACTGCTAACAGCCAAACCCGATCCTGTCTTCACTCATGAGCATGTCGGCAAAGACCGCAACCCTAGCAAAAAAGACTTGTACGGAAAAAGCAGCCTTCAGTCCGTTCTTATAAGTAGAACAGTCAGCGCCACAGCTTTCAAAGACTGAGATCTATAACATTTAATCCAACATCCTGATTCAATTTACAGAACAAAATTACATTATTAAACTAAATCACACCCAGAGAAGAAAAATAAAGCTTTGATGGTACCTAAGTGCTTTAAAGCAAACATGATTTCGATCAGAGAGGCTCCTTGGGGGCCTCATTGGCTTCTCGCTCGTCAACGGTGGAATTTCTGGGAGGAAGAAAGGATGGAACACCCGGAACATCTGTGCTAGCGTTCGGTGGTATCGAGCTTTCTAACGCTGACTCAGGCAAGATGGGGACCGACTCAAGCGAGGTGGGGACGAGATTAGGCCTCGAATCGTTGGTGACAAGCTCGTCATCCATGGGCTGAACGTCCAGCGAGGTGTTCGATCGAGGGAGTTCGGACGGCCCGCTTTGGCTTGGCTGCCAAGCGGGCTCAGTAGTCGAGGGGAGGTCTTCAACTTCCATCGGAGCCAAGAACTGGGCCGATTGAGATGCCTCAGGATCTGGGCCCGGTTGAGGAACGTCATCAGTCGAGGCACTGGGTTCAGATACGGGCAAATTCTCGAGGCGCTCGACCTCAGTCGCAGCAAATGGGGTTGGGGATACATCGGCGATCGCAGACGGCAGGTTGGGCATGACGTAGACTATCGATACCACGGGGCAAAATGGTCAACACAAACACCAAAATATTACATGCAGTACAATTGGACTTACCGGGAAAAGGCTCAGTGGGTAGTGGGTCCTGAGCTGAAGCGGCAGCAGCAGGTAATGGTGGTGGTGGGCCTGTTGTAGTCCATTGGGCTGATGGCTCCAAAACTTCACCCTCCTGCATCGTCGTGTCCGCATCCTCGCCATTTGCGTTCAATCGGTCTCCTTCTCGTTGCTCGCCGACATCATCATACGACTCCCCGTTCACGTCGATTTCCGTTCCTGGCACTTCTTCGTCCAGTTGTACTGGGGGAGGCAATGGCGAAGGCTCAGAACCGGATGGGGCATTCAAACGAAGCGGGCCTTGCGGATGACTTGTACTCCTCCGCTCTTCATCATCTTCATCATCTTCATCATCCTCATCCTCATCTACTTCGATTTGCTCTGCAATTTCACCCGTCTCTAAGCCAGCTAACTGCCCGCCCGCGTCTTCAGTTGCTGCAACAGCCCTGGACTTCTTGCGGCTTAACTTGAAGGACCCAGTAGGGCTGACCGGTGCGACACTACGATCGTCCATACGCTCTGAACCACCCTCTTCGTCATCGTCCATATCCTCATCCTCGTCGCTCGAGTCGTCTATCGTGTTGGGGTCATTGATAAAGCTGGGAGGCGGAGGCTGGTCAGACTCGGCGGCCGAGGCGGATGGCCTGGGTGGGCCTGTAGGACGGGGAACCCATTTGAGAACCTTATAGGTCGAGTTAGGCGAGACCTGCACCCAGGCTTGACGGTATTTTTGGACGGGTACGAGTAAGGCTTTGCGACGGGCCCTGTAAATTTGAGGAGAGGGGGGTCAAAAGAAGAGGAAAGGAGCGGGGATGAGCGAGATGCGAGAGAGTTGAGGTTTGGCAGGGGGTTGGATAGAAAAAATGTGGGGGTCTTTTGTATTTAAGCATCGAGCACGCACTGCAGTTCACCAGCTGAGACGAATGTGCCTGTATTCGGAGATGAACAGAACGGCACAGAAGGTGTCAGTTCGGTGCCCGGAATACAATTTGGTCTCAAAGTTGAGCCCCCGATTGCCAGCCCGGCTCAAAGCAGTGGTCCACCGTTCGACGAAGTTTGGGGGGCGGCGCAGGGCAGATGGAGAGCAAAAGTGAATGGGAAACATACGCCGAACGGACAGGAACGAACCTTTTCGTTCGCGCCAACGGCTTGACATCTTCTGAGTCTGGATACAATCAGATGAGTAGGGATCTATCCTCGACTGTACGAGACGAGTTTACGTCAAAAGTAATTGAGAAACCTGATCGAAAGAGTGCTTTTGGACCGTGACTTGTGTTTGACTGTAACATGAAACGATGAAAGACTCAAGCGGTGGTAATTATCCTCAATGGGGGGGACACTTACCGTCAAATGGAACTTAATGGTGGTGCTATGGGGAGTCTGGACCTAGTGGTTAAGTACTGCTTAAGTCCACCTATCCGTTCGTTGTCCTGTTCTCCTCCTGTTACAAAAGTCTGGACTGATCAAATTCACTGCTCACTGGGCAACCAATCTTGGATACAACTGCACCGAACTGGACCAAGTCCTCTCTGTAGGGAACCTGACGAGCGTCAGCGAGGGACTCACAACTCAAACCCAAGTTTGGGTGTGAGAGCTTGAATATATCTACTAGGAAACACCTACTCATCCCCTTTTCACCTCCTCGCTCCCAATCAAATGGTGAATCTGGCCTCGGAATCTGAATCCTTGGGCCTCACAACGTAACATCACCCTTGCCCTCCTCTTCACATCCCTCCACCCCCCCAAATGTCCAACTTTGAAGAGCTGTGAGTAGCCAAAATAGGCTGTTCAAACCCTTTACTTGTAAACTCCCCACAGGTTGGCTCACAGGTATTTTAACTTCACAATATGTATGTATTATCTCTGTTTTCCTTTTATCGTGTTTGCTCATCAAAATGCTTATACAAAGATAGTCTTATAGCTAGCATCAATCCAGACGGACTTCGAACATTAAGTACATTATATTTTACTCGGTTGGTAGAGCACCAACCCCGAGGCATGCAAGCTGGGTGAGAATATATCTACAAAGAAAAACTAGACTTTGGAAAGAGAAATCAAAAGGAGCCAGGCACACACAGCACCGACGATCATTGAACCCCAAGCGTCTCGGAAATGAAAGTTGAGAGGCACCTCTGAAGAGAAAAGATGGATCTATGAAGTGCTCATGATTAATTGGACCACTGGCGCATGTGAGTCGATCGGATGAGGCCAAGTTCGGAGAGTCTCACATTTTCTCAGGCCGGTTCAAGCCTGGAATGTTTTTCCGCTCTACTTGCAGAATCTTTTGGCCAAAACGGATAGAAAGACACATCATCAAATGTGGCAATCGATTGTGCTTGGTTCTGAGGTTGATGTCAATGCAGTCGGCCAGAGAGAGAGAGGTTCAATAGCAGCGTTGAGGCTTATAAATTCTTGATGTCTTTGCTGCTCTACTCAATCAATTGTGTCTCTATAGTCTTACATTTTACTCACCACTTATCAGTCTTTTTATACTCGATTTCTATAGTATATCCGTTAGCTCTAGGACTCTCTTTAGCCGTCGACCATGAATACCTTCTCATTTTTGTTTACCCTCCTTCTTTCCGCTTCGGCTATCAGCGCGGGGCAGCTAATCCGACGACAAGATCTGTCCGCAGTTCCTACCTGCGGTCAGAAATGTCTTCTCCATGCTGCCTCCAGCGAAGAACTTGTGGGGAAATGCTCCTTGGTGAGTTTTTGTGCCCCTAAATATCCCTCGCCAACTTTCAGTTGATTCTTCAAAAGCTATTTGGGATCTTTTATTGATTTTCATTCGATTTATACTGTCCATTGCTTATCTCCGTAGTCGGATCAGAAATGTTTCTGCAAGAACGAACCCTTCCAGGCCTCGGTTCGTTCATGTGTGGAAAAAACTTGCACAGACCCCAACAAGTTGAAGGTGATCTCCTTTGACGATAAGGTCCGTGACTCAATCTTGATCCTCAGTCGAGCGCGAAGGGAAAGTCTACAAGGTCATTGAATCTTTCTTGACCGCGCAAAACACATAGACCTGTCCAGGCCAGAATATTTCCAGTCTCCCAGCTTGTGGACAACTTTGCTTGTTGAAATCTGCAGCCAACAAACAGCTGATTGGGAAATGCTCAGGGGTAGGATTTGATTTGCTTTGTATCTAGTACATATCCTCCTCTTCTTATGACTGACATCTGGAAACGATGTTCTCCGCTATGCTAACATCCCTTTAGACCGATAGCGCTTGCCTATGCAGCAATGATGCCTTCCAAAAGTCTGTGCAAAAATGTGTTCTTGGCAGTTGCCAGCTTTTAGATATTTTGGGGGTCTTATCCTGGGCAAAGAAGGTTAGTCACAAAAATTTCTTTAAGCAACTTAAAATTTGGAATTCGAGAGGCTTACAAGACCATTTTACACATCATTCGAGCGTCTAGACTTGTCCATCCAACGGGTTGAAATTCGACGTGTCTGGTCTGCTTTGGTGGGTACCCGTCAGTTCAGACAACTTTGGTCTGACCACAGCTGATATGTTTTCATTTCATTTTGGGTCGGTGTGTCTGAAGAGGATTCGAAATTTCCGGCCGAAGCACAGCAACACATCCTTCGTCTCTCCAATTCGACAAATCTCATCCTTTCTTCCTTTTGAGGATGTCCCTTTTTTAATCCAACTTAACGATTTAATATTTTCGCTTTTTCACTCAGCCTCTGCCTCTATTCATTGTAAGGAGAACCACTCACTAAGCCTATGATTAACTTGTTTTGTCCTTGGTAAAGCTCATGAGCCAATCATGTCGCCTTATTTCAATTTACTTTGATTTAAACTTTCGTAATTGATGCTCAGTAATGAATGTCTTCCATTCCCATACGTCCTGAGTTCCCCCTGTAGTAGTTGAAGCTGTACTTTTCAGTCATGTACATGAGCATCCGTAGAGTGATATACAAAGGATCAAAAAAATTCCACATACAACGTCTGTGAGAGTGATGCTTCATGCCCCTCTATCAAGAGGTAATGTATGTACAAGGGGGGTCATTGTATCAGTGTTTTTTCCCAACTAGTCAGTCCTATACATAAGTATTTCCTACAGATCATGTGTCATCTTTCTTTGAATCAGTGCCCGAGTGGTTTGATTGTGACCATCAAAGCCAGACATGTTGTTGGCGTGGTGCGATTGCTGTGTCTTAATCTCATTCTTTGTGATAAATTTCTCACTCAAGACTTTGTGGGTTGATTTAAAGTCAATTGATGCAACTGCTTTGGATTTTGGTGTGGCTTGAGATAGGTCAGATAAAGTCACTTTAGCAAATATATGGGCGTCGCTTGCATTGCATAATAGCTGACTAGCATGAACTTCAGCTGATTCCTTGACTCCATCTTTTCCATCTTCATCATCGTTTGGGTGAGGAAAGGCTTTCACTCCTGAGTGGTGCCATTTTTTGGCTGATCCGCAGCATCTCCTCTTTTGTTCCCATTGTTTTTCTTCTTGATAATTCTACTCTTCAACTCTGCACTCAAACTTAGCCACTTTTCCCCACTCCTTCCCTTGACAATTCCTAGCATAGTGACTTTGTCAGCCCTGAGGACTGCGCAGCAGTCCCACAGGCTGTCACACAGAAATACACACCTCACTACAGCTATGTGAGTAAGTAATGTAACAATAATAATAAATTTACATAATAATACCTAAGTAATTACAACTCAGGCTCAGTATCAAGAGCCACATAAATTCATCAGTGATCCAGTAAATGAAACACTCAACACAACATAAACCTACATCCAAGGGTATCAGCCTCTGGTTTTTACAGATTATACCCTTCTAAGGAAGGAAGGAGATGAGGTACCCCCCCTCCTAGCTCACAGGCCCAGTTCCTCTTCCACACCTTTACCACCAACATCTAAACTGAACATCAGCACACATTGAGGATTATCCACCAGGAAACCAGCTGAATAGTGCATTGTTCATAAGGTGAAAGTGAATAAAGTAAAACTCCTAGAGGACTGGTAGTCCTCCTTCCTTGCTTACCTAGAGTAGCCTCTTGGATCTCTAGAGATTTCCCAAGTGTAGCAGAAAAAACTACCCAAGTAAGCTCTAAGTGATAAGCCAATCAGCTTATCCCTTGCTTTGTTGAGGGTGGAAGTTATTCTTACATCCCTGAGGGTTTCCCCACAAAGGAGACAACCTACACTTGTAGCATTCCTTCTGGTCCTTTGAGAATAATCCTTGTTTTACATAAGAAAGTGTTCAGCAGATAAGGCTCAGAGGGGTAGATTTCTTTCTCGTCTACCTCCGCACTAGGGTTGAGTGAAAGGAGGGTGAGAGAGTAGCTTGTGATGGAAGGTACCAGCACAGACTACAGCTAGATGACCTCTAAAAAGAGGATTTGGGTATAAGTTGGTTAATGAGAATCTGCAGTGATCCTCCTGGTCAAGTGAGAGCTAGCAGCAGCTATCTTGGTAACTTTGTTGGAGCCTTGCAAACACAGTAGTCATCCCAGATTAGGTTGGTTTAACTCCTTGCCACTACTTGAACCTGGAGAGCTCTTAAATTTATGTCTCATAAAAGAAATGACCAGACTAGGATTCATACCTGGGAGATCATCATAAGCTAAGACATTTTTCTAGAAGTGATTCCTTTGACCACTAGGCTATCCAGTTGTTCTCCAGTTGTTTTCCAGATGTGAAGAGCCATGCAACTTTTACTGTTGGTTAGTCAACTGAGTGTGTAGTGTCCATAGCAAGGATCAGTAGTGTATTGACCACACTTCAACAAAAGCTCTGCCCGGAGTCTGTCAGGATGAAGAATGGAGTCTATGGAGAAGGACTAAAGCCTTGGTGGAAACTAACACAGAGAGAGGGAAAAGAAACAGAGCTGCGGGTTGCAGAAGGATAGTGCAACACTATCTTTGTATTCAATGCTACAAATCCCAAATTGAGAAGAGTGCTCAAATAATCTCTGTGAATATCAAGCTTGTTAGGGGTGTGTTAGGATGTGGAAGGAGGTAAAAGAGCTGAGGTTCAGAGAAGGGGGTCTATGTACCTCCCTGATCCTCAGTAGAAATATTACCCTTTCTCCTATCTTTAGAGTATAGCTGACACCTTGTCCTCATGGTAATATTAGTTTATCCCAAAGAGTCATATTACTAAGATATATGTTTGTACCTGGTATTATTACATATGGGGACTCTTGATCCTTAGCCCTGAGATGTAAAGGTACTTAATGTTGAGCTAATGACTACATATACATATTACTACTGTTCTACAACATGCCATATAAGTGAGTTGGTGAGTACAGCCTTTGGAACTGCTGATAAGTTCACAGGGTTGACATCTCCCACCACCAGATCTGAGGAGGTCATAAAATTTTAGGGATTACCCCTCTTGTTGGCTTGTGAAGCTCCAAGGGTAATTTGGAATTAATTAGGTACCTTTTCAGCTGTTACCCATTCATCTTCATCTCCATCAGCTCCTTGGTAATTATACCTAACCAAATACAAAGTTATCTCGATTTATTTATTGAATTGTGTTTTATTCTTTTTTAACTCTTTCTTTTTTCTATGAGTAATTTCGATTATTTCTTTCCAGTAGGTGTGTTTACCATTGGTACAGTCTTTCATTTTTAATTTTTTTTTTCAGAATCATGATCTGAAGCTGAATTCTTATATCACATTCTAGAAACTTCATTTTCTGTCCTTGTTGTGTATCAGAAGTGCTTTCATTATCTTTGACCTCTAATTGCAACTCAATCTTATTGACTGCTTGCTTTTTTTTTTCCTTTACAAGTCTTCCACTCATGAATATCTTCAGTAATACCACATGTAGGGCAGGTCCTGCTGTTTATTTTTACTGAACTACTTGGTTGCGCTTGTATACTAATACCAAGTTTCTCTTTTGGAATAAACCTTGAAGATGATGAAGGTTTATTGTTAAAAGCGGTATTCATTCTATATCTTTTAGCTACATTTGTATTTTTGCAGACTTCTTGGAATCCAGCTAAAAGTTTGTCCAATGAAACCTGGTCTCCCATCAGACCCCTTACTTGCATGCTAATTTCTGCATCCATTATAAAGAGTATCTTTTCACATATTCTTTCTGCTGTGCTCTCAGGGGCAGGCGCTTGAATCCTTTTCTTTTGTCTCGACGCCCATGCTAGACAGTCTACATGTACAGCTGGTTTGAAGTTTTCTTGGAAAGCTTCCTCCATTTTATTCTTCCATACATCATTTTCAAATTTTGCTTCAGTTTGTATTTTCCATTCTATCCTGGTCAATGAGCCTACTTCTTTGATTTTTTCTTGATGCCAATCCCTTGCTGTATTTGTAAACACTATGCCTACTTTAGACATAATCAGTTTATCAGGTATCATAAGATCCTCTATTACTTGGTCAACACAATCTATGAAAGAGTGGTGATTGTACTCACCTCCACCACTGAATTCTGGCCAATCTTTGGGGGCTGGAAAATCCTTGTTCAGCTGTTTCAATAAAGCAGATTGTATTGAGTCTTCAATGGGTTGGATTTATTTGACTGAATCCTTTTCTTTTAAAGACATGTGTGGTTTAATATTGACACTAATGTTTTGAGTATTCTCTGTTGTTATGTCATTGGAAGGTTCATATGTATTTCCTTCCCATCTTGTAGTTTGTTGACTTTTTGTGTTGTATTCTGAGTACAGACCTAACATGGTGTTACCCAGAATTTCTCCATCTTTGTATATCTGTCAAGTCAGCCATTAAATCCAAAAAGGCCTTTGCTCATCATAATTAGACTTTTTGGATTCAACTACGGATTGAGAAGATACTATGCTTGTCGATCCTATTTGGCTGACTCACAGGTAAGTTTCTGTCATTTGTTTGTTATGTTGTTTCCTTCCTTTCCTCATCATGATTGGAATTTTTGGATTCAACTACGGACTGAGAAGATACTATGCTTATCAGTCCCATTTGGCTGACTCACATTGTCTTTATCCTGAACATGTCTTTTGCTTGTTATTGGCTCTTGCTGACTGGCCTTTATATCTTGAGGATATCATGTCTCATGAATACTGGTTGGAATAGGTCTGTTTTCTGGATGCCTTGATAGATACTGCATGTCAATGGGTTGTCCCTTAACAAGTTCCCTAGGTGGAAGTTGAAATTTGGACTTGTTAAAAGATGTGGGTAATTTTTTATTTTCATGTTTATTATGCAGTGGACTAAGTGTTTCATGATATGCAGTTTGGGGAAACCTAGTTTCTATTCGTGACCTGGTAAACCACACACCTGTATACCAGGTGTCTATCTTTTTTCCTTAGATTGAATGGCCACTGCCAGACACATCTACACACCGCAAAAGTTGAGCTTTGTTGGAAGACCCGCTAACCCAAGTACTAACATAGTGCCTGTTCAGCACACCCCTGACGTTATCACCTCCACACACATTACCAGAATTCTCACAGCCTGGTAACAATAAGACCACTGTATGAGTTAGTGAGCCCTAAGAGAAACAACGAGTACCTGGCACAACACAGGACAAGGATAGATGGATTTCCACATCTCCCGCCAAGTCTATCATCAAATGGATTTATACGGCTGACTTGAACGACTTGTCTCTACGCCGAAGCCTGGTTGTCAGTCTTATGGTCTTTTTAGAAAAATCACCTTAAACGATAAGGCCGCAGACAAGCACATTACGCTCAAAGTCAAGGATCTCGGCCGCCGGCACTCCATTGAACAATTCCCAAGCTTGCTGACTGATTTTCTGTTTGAGCAGTCTTGAGTTATTCATGTCTCGAAGGTATGTACTGAATCATTCCACATCCTTAGTTCTGACTGGTTGATTCGGTTGAGGAGTTTCTTACAAATTGCACCGCTCTGTGTGCGCAGTCTGTCTGTCAATCGGATCACATGGATGTCGGAACGTTTCCTGTGGCTATGCTTGACATCAGTGCTTTTTTTAAGCAGTCCCGACGTGGTACGCTGTTCAACCGAACCCAACAGCACTGGTTGCGTAGTCCCTCGGCCTACGGCGGCTCCTTCAACAGCCATCATCGCCCAAGCGTCTACATAATTGTAAGAACGAAAGTATCATAGCCTCAGTTTCAAGACCACCTTTCATCGACGGCGATGTGCCATTTCCCAATACGACGTTGGCAATAGTATTGAGGTCTTTAAAGTGTGTGAAGAACTTGATTAGTGACAATAAAAAGGTTTCACTCTTCTCCTCTTTTGATCTGCATCTGTGGTGGCTGCTTATATTTTGATTGAGGAGACAACCGAGTTGGTCCCTGGATTCCTCGATCTTGAGCTGGATGGTACAAAATATGCGAGTTTGTTTCAATCGCAATGCAAGCGTGAAGCACTCTTTGATGACAGGGCTTTGTTGGCACTCTAGTCCATTATTGACTTCCAGTCATCACTCACTAGCTCGAAGCCCTGTTGGATTTTCCCTTGAAAAGTTTGCGACTCCGGCAGACCCAACGAATGCGGATGCGGCACTCTTTTAAGATATTGGTCATTATATGCGGCAATGAATATCGCTTTATGCTCACGTGGTCAAGCGGTGCCAACCGGCCTGCTTTCCCAGCTGAAGGGGCTTACAGAATTCATCTATCTCCATTCAACCACTTATCTGGATACTGTAACATCCGTTGTAGGCCAGCTTTCTTTCTTGACTTCCAAATCGCTCGGATACACCGCCTAGGCGAGCTGATGCATAAATATCTCACTCAGGCTAGTCTCAAAACCTCTTGAAAGAGCTTGCAATTGCAGTTCACGCACGCATAAGTACTTATTGGAACTCCCTTGTCCCGGTCCTTGTCTCATGCTTTTTCTTCACAGAAGAAGACCGCGAGAAAGTAATGGCACTCGTTCATTTTTCGCCGAGTCGACATCACTAAGGATGTCACAGACCTAAGGAGACCCGCCTGCCTCAATTGTGTTTCGGGAGCCTGCGAAAACGCAGCCTACATTTAAAAATGATATTCATCACAGGGCTGGCGGCAGAATTTTTAGTAATGGTGTGCGATGTGTTTTGTTATCTGATAATGAGATAGACGGGTACAGGCTTGTCAACTCCTGGGTCAATTTCTGGTGTTGAAATAGTTCCTTCTGGGGTTTACATCCTTTGCTTGGAAGATTGAAGGATGTACTCGAGCTTTTGACTGTTTGTAGCTTTTTTGTACTTCCGCGGATGTTATAATCCTTTGCATCGGACCAAGAAAAAATTAAAGGTTGAGCTGTCTGAATGAGACGTTCTGGGGAGGAGTCGTGTAAACAACCTTGTTAGAGCAAGGAACACGACGACGACCGAAGAAAAGTCGAAGAGACCCATGGGAGGATGAGAGTGAAACTATTCGGTAAAGAAGAGGAAAAGAGAAAAACTCTTTGGATACAGCACTTCTTTAAATAGTGAACCGAATAGAGAAAACCCTCATGCGGTGTGATACGGTCAACAGCACAGCTATATGAGTAAGCAGGCTTAGGAAACAGGATACGTCATTGACGTCATGCACATAACCAATGTCACATATCATTCCCTCGTCTCAATTGCAAAATTCTGCACCGGCCGTGGTCACTTGAAGTCAACTTCGGACTCGCAACTATTAGTCTTTGCTCAGATCCCCTTTGTCAACTCAAGGCTCGGAGCTAGGATAATACTTTCGCGAGTAATCGAGGCAAATATCCGTCGTCATTGGCTTGACTTCGTTATACAACACGTCAATGGTCAACGTCACTATTCAAGAACTCCTTGGACGCTGATCTCCCCAAAATTGTTTTGTAGGAGTACTCTTGACTTGACCATTCGTCATCGGTCCGACATGCGTCCAGCTTGGTGAAACATTGACATTTTACCGAAGAACGCAAGGATTATCATCACCATCTCAAAAAGGTTTGATAAATGCTTCAAAACACTTCAGACGCCTCCGACCCACCTTGACACATCAAGGATAAAGTCTCAAGGAGGGGGGGAGGGGGTGGTACAGGGGCAGACTTGTTTAGCTGAGAGAGAAGGGTCTGAATCATCAGACCTGGGTGAGTATTAAGCTTCTCCATCACTTCCAATATCCACATTTCTCCATACTTCATTTTTGACTTTTTACATTCCGAAACTTTTCACATGTCATTTTAGTCGGCGCATCGACTGTTTTACTAGAAGACTCGTTGCCATTCTCTGCAAGCATTTGGCCAATTCAGTAAGAGCCACCCAAAGCCTATATTTTGAGGATTCATCGCATTCCCTTTGAGAAAAAGGCAAACAACTTCATTGTCTTAATTCACAAAACTTAAACACAAACTTCAAACGGGTTGAACCACTTTTTTTTTTTCTCACCCTGACTCTCGTATTTTAAAAGTCCTTTCATTGCGAGATACCGTCTATTTTAATTACTCATTTCATTCGTCTTTTGATATTTTTACCCTTCTTTTCTGCGCAAGATACGGCTATGCTCTACATTTTTATTTCTTTCATCTCGCTTTTAGCCTTCGCTACAACGCAAGCCAAAATAGTCAATATTCAATGGAATATTGATTACGTCTTTACAAATGCCGATGGCCTTTACACCCGGAAGGTGGTCGGTGTGAATGAACGTTGGCCGTGAGTGTTTGTCCATTTACAACCCTGAAACAACAATAGCACAAGCGCTGTGATCTCACCAGATCACGCAATTGACTAGACTTTCTAACATGCATTCAGGCCTCTTCCTATCATGGTCTCTTCTGGCGATCTGCTTCGATTGCATGTCCGCAACCGACTCGATAGACCGACATCTATACAGTACGTTAAATTTGAAAACCTCAAACTTCAAAGGAAGCGTGACAGATAAGCTTACAGGCCACACGTTCCGCAGTCACCACGGTCTTGATTTCAGGGGCGTCGGGATGTTTGATGGAGCTATGGGCATTACTCAATGGTACGGGTTTGGAGAGTGATAGGCTGGCCATGGTTTGAAATTTGAAGTGTGAATTGATACCAATTGCTCTACGGTACAATTGAACGATGTCGGACTATCTAGTGGGATCCCTCCAGGAGGTGAATTCACTTATCAGGTCGACACAACCGGCCAGAGCGGGACGTATTGGATACACGCTCATTCAAATGTAAGAGTCTTTTCGGCCATGTTTAATTTTCAAAGGTTTTTTTGAATGTCAAAGAGGTGTAAAACACAATTGCCAGGAGAAGCTAACTATCAATCGTCGTTTTCCACGGTTATATCCAGGGACAATATGTCGATGGATTAAGAGCTCCATTCATTATACAACCTTCCTTGCGGGCCACACCTACCTATTTCTCTACACCCTCACAACGATTTTTGGATACCCAGATGACAATGCAGACTGTATCACAATTATACGATGATGAGTATACAGTTGCGTTTTTTTTTAATTCTGTGCCACACTGGATAGCCCCGTTTATTGGTATTTTTTTTGCTGATAAATGTTGGCATTGATAATGGGTGGACAGGTTATCATGTCAGACTGGTACCATGAGCAGCACGCTGATCTTCTAGAAAAGTATCTTAGCCCTTCAAATCCAGAAGGCCATGAGCCCACACCAAGTCAGTCTGTCTTCCTCGTATGGAATGTGTAGTGTGATCTGATAAAAAAATTGTTGTGGCGTCTATCCAGACAGCGGATTGCTCTATTTCAGCAGAAGCACTACGTATCTCCCAGGCTTCAACAACGTTACCTCGATCCAGTTCAAGCCCAATCAAAGATACAGGTTGAGACTTTTGAACATTGGAGCCCTAGCAATGTTTCACTTCAAGATAGATGGACATCAGATGCACATTATCGAAGTAGACGGGGTCAGTCTCTGGCCTATTTAGCAACTATACCCACTGCTTTGATACTAACGCAAGTAAACCCAATCTTGATACAAACACGATCTTTTCGATTCGAAGACTGACGTAGTTCCATACGAAGTCGAGTCAATTCCCATCGATGTAAATGTTCTTTCCACTGTATCCATTGATCATAGATACCTTTTCCCAACCACTTGATGTATAAAATCACATCCGTACTGATTGGAGTTCTAATCAGCTGCTGATGATTGTTGTCATTCTTCTGATCAGGTGGCTCAACGCTACTCGATCGTGGTGACTGCAAAACCCGATGCTTCTACTAATTACCTGATCCAGGCCAACATGGACGCAAGCATGTTTTCAAAGCCACCGTCCACTCTACAATTGAGTAAGCTTTCCGTCCCGTGCCTTGAATTCTGACAATTAGAAGTCTCAGTTAATGATCCGTGTTGCTCCTGTATTCCAGATTACACCTCAACTTTGGTCTACTCACCAGCTGCGCAACTTCATCCCATCGAACCGTTCTCCTTGTATAATATGTTGGACGAAAGGGCCTTCACTCCTCAAGTTGCACAAGCCATGCTCACTCCGACCAGGACAATAGAATTAAAGTTTGTAATGTTCTTGATACTCCAGACAGACTTAAGCCTATGGTTGTTATCATCAAAACCTTGGAAGTGTCCAAAAATTATGCCAAAGTCAATCCCAGCTGCAGGACTCATTGGTTTGGGTAGCCAAAGAGTTCTGCAGATTGGGGCGACCCACCACCAGTTGCCTATGTGATTTGGAGAGCTCGGTTCTAAAAATCCAAAAGACAAAGATGAATTTTCCGCTATTTGAGCTACATTTGCTAATTGAAGCATTATACATGGTCAGCTTCTGTTTGATTTTTGGAACCAATCTGTCCAAACCACACAGGCAAAGGTCCGTGAGTAGCCCTAATCCGCAGCACTCTTTGACTACGCAAACCAATGAGTCCTGCAGCTGGGATTGACTTTGGCATAATTTTTGGACACTTCCAAGGTTTTGATGATAACAACCATGGTTTGTCTCCATCCACCTTTTCTTGCTTGCGCGTTTGAGCTAAGCCTGTATGCCTTTTCTTTAAAATCGCAGAGCGGCTTTCATGATGTCTTCCGATGGGACAAATCGTGGATTCATCAACAATGTATCTTGGGTACCTCCTCAGACTCCCACCATCATGACAGTGGAGTCAGTCCAGCAGGATATGCTTTTTAACCCCCAAATCTACGGTTCACAGACCAATGTCCACATCCTCCAATACATGGAGGTTATAGACCTGTTAGTCACGAATCTAGACAGTGGCGGACATCCATGTGAGTTATTTTGTTTTGTCTTGCGACTCTTCAATGCGGAAAATTTGTCTTCAACTATACCATCATCTGACCAGAAGCTCTTGCGTTCATCAACACAAATCCAGTTCATCTTCATGGGCATAAATTCCAAGTAATAGAGCGAAGGCAGGGCGCTATGAGCTCAATGGGAAGCTCTAGCACAGTGAGTTCCGATGATAAATCTATTTCACATCACTTCGCGCGGCTTAACAACTCAAATGGTCGGCCAGCCAACTTTAGGTAGTATCAACGTAGAAAATCCAATGCGTCGAGACACCATCCACATTGGTGCCCAAGAGACCGTACGGCTTCGCTTCCAAGCAGACAACCCGGCTGTATTTTTGTTTCACTGTCACATAGAGGTATTTGTCTTTCCTTATTCCTTCCTTTGGTGGGTAATCTACTGGTGAGAATGTCTTTTGTTGATGGAGCTTCTTACAAAACACTCGAAAAGTGGCATCTACAAGCTGGTTTAGGAATTACCTTTGTCGAAGCACCGGATCGTCTTCAGCAAGAGACCCGGGGTCGCATCCCGTCAGTAATGCGAAGACATTGTGCTCAGACAGGGCACCCTTCGAGTGGAAACGCGGCAGGAAATTCAGGCGACCGCCTCTTAGACCTTACAGGTGCCCCGCAAGGCCCGTATCCTCAGCCGTAGCATCATTCCGGTTGAAACAAAAAACAATTGGAAAGCAGGAGACAGAATTTGTATATACTTGCTGAGAGACTATGATGATGCTCTCAAGCAAAGACCCATTCAGAAAGTCGACTGTAATCCACCAAATTTGTTTTGACTTGTTTTAAAATGTATTCAAAAATTTCTCAAGGTTATTAATCCCAGATCTAGCTTCGGGCTTCAAAAAGCATCAACATGGTTGTATGCAAACATGCGTGGAATTGTTACCAAGTGAGAATATAGCTGAATGGAGACTGGAACGGAAAATATGGAAACAGTTTAGTTGGGGCGTATTCCTTCTATTAGTGATTTATGTATGAATCTTGAGTATCATCTCAGACTGCAGAGGCGGTTTACACTTCATTTCCTTGTGCATTTCCATGACAGAGGAAGGGAGGGAGGGAGAGTACCAACTTTTGACAGCAATAGTCAAAATTATGAGTGGATCATTGACTTGCCAAATGAGTGTATGATGGATTGAATTTAAACATTACTTGCAACTCGATGGGTGGCTTGGGTATTAGTGTCCACAAATATCACACGCAATAAACCCAACTAAGACAGATATGTTCAGAAACAAGCATGGATGGTAAAGTTCAGTTGGATTGTAATACAGGAGTCAGCTCCGTACATTTTCTTTCTCAGTATGGCACTACCACAGGCCATTTTAAAAACTCCGAAAAATGGCGAAACTCAGTACCTGAAGAACATATCCAAATTTATTAGAAGGTAGAAGCCACAAAGTCTAAGAGGGAGCAGAGAGATTCTCACATTCCGTTTGAGTTTGCCCCCTTTGGCTTGATGAGCTTGGCAATGTTCTTGTGAAGTAGATCGGTAAGGAAAGTGTATATGTTGCGGAGGTCAATCAAATGTTGCCTACAAAGGTAGGACGATTTCCTGTCATGCTCTTTCTATATGACCAACACGCCGGATCAGTTTTTAGAAAGAAGGTATCAATAAGGTGCCGAACAGGCAGGTGGTATAGTTCCCACGGTTCGCATCAAAGCTGGACGAGAGACTCACGAGCGCGAGTTGGTAATCCTCGAGATTGGGGTATTTGATCAGCTTCGAAGCGAGTTTCGCGCGGGCGAGGTGATGCTTAAATTGAGCGTCAAGCAAGCTGTTATATTGAAAGATTTATGCCATGAGACACACTCCGCTTCCACTTGAAGTTATCTTTTCGAATGACTCAACTTGTACCCGCTATCTTGTGCCCTACCGAGCTCAGCCAAGCATTCTTCTTGCACTTGTACCCCAAATGTATCTCCATCCTCCTGATACGCAAATGATGTTAGCAGAAATTGAGGTCAAAACAAAAGAGGATAACAAAATACATCGCAAGTAGATTTGCGGACCAACTTACAATCTTGGGAACTAAGAGATTGAGGTATACTTTGATATCATTAGTAATGCTTATCAATTCCTCCCAATGATGTCTCATGAAGATATACTGCGAGTTGACCTCTGCACTTGAAGATACATCTTCAATAGAAATTTCCGTCAGCCCAAGTGCTTTTGACAATTCCGAGCATGAGGCCAAACTCACGGGAAGGATTTTTGACACCACCTAGGCCAAGCGAGGTTTGCGCCTGGTCGGCGCTTGCAGGCAAAACAGCCTCTTTTCCGTTTGTAACTTTCCTCTTCTTCCGGCCAGCGGTAGTAGATGTCTCAGCTTCCACCGTGGGTGAAGCCGATGGAATGTCAGACCAAGGGACATGGTTCTCCTTGATGTGGAAGGGTGACGTGTCTGATTGATCGGCTATGATCGCATTGAGGGCTAGAATCTAAGAGTACCGGAGATGGCAGAGTCGTCAGAGCATGAAGAGTGATCGGCTCTATCAAAAGACTTCTGACACACCCTGGCAGGTAAGATGCTATCAATACTGGCCTGGCCTTTCAAAAAGAGCTCGTCGGTCCAGCTCCGCAACGCACCCTTTACGTCTTTGTCTGAGGCTTCGGTCCAGAGGAGCTGACTTGCAGTCGATGTCATGGTACAGTTTATTTGAACCCAGTCAGAAAACGGTGTAGACAGCGCCAATAGTGCATATATGATGAGCTTGGTCTCGAGACCGTTTTGGGCTGTTGACCGGGCTCTCGGATCTTGAACTTTCGCCGTTTGGAAGTCAAATTCTCAAAAATTTCACCCTATTTGGCATTTTTATTGATTGAAATGGCTGGTGACGTAACCCGGGGCACCTGTTCTATTCCGAAGAAGCGCACAACAGGCTAATACGTTCTACAACACCACAGTCCTTCATCAGTATTCTCCTTAGTCTACTCTGGCCTCGAGACCACCGTGCAATTGCAATTACTCTGACAAATGAAACAAAAAGAGTACAGCACATTTTATTTTTATTTTTTTAAAGTGTTCCAAGGCCACGACTGATCAAGAATTTTCAAAGCAAGGCTGAGTTCCGAGTGGCGGGTCAAACCCACTGAGTAACGGGTCGGATCGGACTCAGCTACTCGGGTAAGATAGAGTAAATCGGGTCTCTCTCAATCCATACCTCAATTTTCTCAAGATGGCCACCGCCAGTCCAATCACCCCGACCTCAGGCTCGAGCACAGGGAAAGTCAAATCGAAGAAAGTATTCTTCACTCATCAAGATATTGAAGCTCAACTTCAGAATGTGAGTAGAGCTATAGAAAGAGAAGGAGCCCACGCGCTATCATTCAATCTCATATGCTCATCAATGCTGACGCTTATCAATACTGATCTCTAGCTCTACCTTTACTCAGACTTCTCTGCTACCCGCTCAGGAGACCCCGATCAACTCGAAAATTTAGGCCCTATTATTCGAAACATACATCTTTCCAAGCAGCAGGATGCCTTTCTGCGTCACCTCAATAAATTCATGCGCACTAAGGAACATGAGATTGAGGGCGTTTGTAAGGCTAATCACCAAGTATGTGCTCGTATCCCCATCTTTTCACATTGGGAATTCATCGATAAATGTGTCTCGATCACCTCAGGACTTCATCGGATCAGTTGACAAGCTACTCAGCGTTCGACAAGGCACGCTCTCGCTACGTTCACACGTCGTCTCTTTAGATACTTCACTTCAGTCCTCTGGCGCCTCTTTAGCCTCTGCTCGAGCCGCGCTCCTCGACTCACGGAAGGTGGCCTCCAACATTGATGAAACAATCGAGACGATCCAAGCTTGTTTGCGCGTTCTCGATCTCTCCAAGAAGGTTTCACAGCAAATCGAGAGCGGAAAGTACTACTCGGCCCTGCGCTCGCTCGATGAGCTACAGTTTGTGCACCTAAAGCCTTTGCTACCGCTGGCAGCGTTTGCAGGGTATTTGTCGGAGGCTCTCCCAAATGAGAAGATGCGAGTAAGGGAGGAGGTGACCAAGCAGCTGAACACATGGCTCTACGACGCTCGGGAGCGGAGTGGGGATGTGGGAAAGCTAGCGATGGAGAGTATGGACCTACGGACGAGGAGGTGGAAGGCGAGGCGGGATCGAGTGAAACACCATGATACTGCTTCCCTCGCCATGCTTGTCAACGTCAACACGCCCGTCGAAATGGCGGTGAGCGAGCGCCATGAATGTAAGGCTCTCCTCCAAAACTTTGACAGATGAGTGGGTGTTGAGAATCGACCTGACCTCGTGCATTCTAGACAACGTTTTGGACACTCCCGACTGCAACATCGACTTCTCGCCCCTCTATCTCGCAATTCACATATACAAGACTCTTGACAGTCACGAAGAGCTAGCGAAGTCGTTCAGAGACGATCGACGCGCACAGGCTCATCTTATCATCTCCTCCACTCCTTTCGCGCTCGACCATACCCTACCAGATCTACTTCAAGCCATCGTTGGTTTCTTCATCATCGAGGCACACGTCCTCCACACTACTAAAGCCTTCAGGGACGAGACAGAGGTAGAGAATCTATGGGAGGAGGTCTGTGAGCGACTCGTGGGGATGGTGAGCGATGGTGTGGGCGAGTGTGAGGACCTGGAGCTCTTCCTCGGGCTTAAGACCACCTTGTTAACCTTTGCACAGACTGCTGCCGTGCGTAGTTCCATTTCCCTCCTCTCGTTACTTGCTACCGACAGCTGATTCGACTTGGCTATGCTAGGCATATGATTACTCAGCCACTTCACTCAACGAGCTCCTTGGAATGCTTTTTGAACGTTATACAGAACTGTTAGAATGGAAATATGGGACTGACTTTGAGCAGATTGTGCTAGGTGATGACCATCAACAGATGACGGTCAATGACGAGGACGAATTTGCGAAGGTGGTAGAAGTGAGCTTCTTACCGGAAACTGGCGAATGGGCAAAGGAAAACTTGATCACGTGAGTTCCTTTTGCCCAAATATCTCTGATTTATCTTATCTTAAATTAGGAAATTGAACTGCTCATGTGTTATCGGTTCCTTCAGTGGCAGTTTTCCGGCTGCGTTACCTTTCTCTCAAACTTATCCACTCTGCTGTATCGATATTCGAAACTTTGTGACAAAGTATTATCATTTCGCAGAAGGCTTTGCATCTGCTACTCGTGATACTGATGACGTCCTACGAAAGGTTTGACTTTTTTTTCTATATTCATTTGTTGTAGAGACAGGTGGGAAGACTGATGGTAAACTACTTCTGTAGACTCTGGACAAGCTCTTGATCAAGCATATTAATAGCCATATCAGGACTCGAGTTCAGCACACCCGTAACCTTTCCCAACTCTCGCAGATCGTCATTAATGTGCAGTTCCTCCAAACGGCTTGTCTTGAACTTGAGAGCTTGCTTGTCACCCTCCGGTAAGCCGCCCTCCTTTCCACCCAAAAAAATCGCTAACTTCGCTCGCCCTTCGAAGTGTTACCCCACGCAGCGGCCCTGTGAAATTAGATTCAGCCCGCGCCTTTCAAGCCACATTAGCTCTCTCAGAGGAGACCATTCTATCTCGTGTGGATGCCAAGATTACAGACTTCTTTGATATGGCAGACTATGAATGGACAACAGACCAAATGGCGGGGCCAGAGGCGAGCGTGTACCTGATCGAATGTATGAATTACCTCACGACGATGATGACAAACGTGCTAGGGATGCTACCAGTCGAAGTCCAACGCACTGTGTATCTAGGCGCCTGGTCGCACATTGCTCACCGACTCATGGTCTGTGATTATCTGATTTTGTCTATCATTCGGGAGTTATATCTTATCTAACCCCCGTGGAACGTCTACCTAGGGCTTCTTTGTCGATCGTGAACCAATCAAGATGAGCGACGGAGGGCTCTCGTTCCTTGCCAATGACGTTCGTTTCGCCGTCGCTCAAGCCTCTGCTCTCAAAATTGAAGGCCTAGAACAAGTTTTTGATGAACTATCACAGGTACCGTCCCCCTTCCTTCTGCATCTTGCTCTATATCCTTGTTCTTGCTCATCGGCTTTTGATTGGAATAGATTGTGAGGCTGTTGGAGAGCCCGGACGTTGGCGGTTATCTGGACCCTGATTATCGTAAGATGAAGTACAGCTTGGTGACGCCTCGAAGGGTTTGTCTTCCTCTCTCTCGCTGTGTGTGTGAAGAGAGAGTGTGCACTTGTTGTAAAAATGTTGAGATATTTGGTTGCGGTCTGAGTAGCTGGCGCCGATCCTGATCAAGCTCGTCACTCATCTCAACTCGATCCCGAACGTGCCTGATCCATCGAGGAAAGAAGCAATGGTGAGTTTCCATCTTTGGTTCTGAGACCAGAGTGCTGATTTGAGGGAGCTGCTAACTTGACGTGTTGCATCTTTAGGAGGACGTGTTGAAGGCAGTGTCGAGGGCTTGAGAAGGGTTCAATAAGTAGACGGAGGGCTTCAGTGCTTTGATGCTCGCCGTCGGTCCTTTCTCGAAGGTTTGGGGACCAGGGTTTCCTTATAAGATATGTCAGCTGTGGTGGGTAAGGCATGATTCTCCAAGGGCATCAAAAAGCTCCGTCTTTTGGTATGCTCCACTGCATTTTCATCTCAGAGTAAACTACCAGTGGACTTTTTTTTTTTTTTGTGATAAAGGGATTGGTATGTAATTGATTTTAAATTGGATATTAATAAAGAGAGCATATAATTGCCAGATGTAGCACAAGCTCCCTCTGGAATATATTTCCACTGAGCCAAGTGGTATTGATCAAAACCCAAAAACAAATGGAGTAGAAATTTCTCTTAGTATCAAATGATCAAATGTTGTCATGTCTCATTTAGAGAATATAAAATTATGATGTGAGATGCAATGGAGAAACAAGATTGATGGTAAAGTATTCAAACTCAAATTCTGAGGGAACCAAGTTCACACATAAAAGACTCCAATGTTTACAGACATGCTACTAGAGCGAAGAAAGAGCTATATCAGGTTTAGTTCAAAAGGTGTTAATCCCCTGAAAGAAAAGAAAAAGAAATAGAGCAAAGTCGGTCACTGAAAGCATTACGAACCGCATGCCAGAAGTATCTGTTGCACATGTATTCTGTCAAAAGGGAATGAAGTGGCAAATGTTAGTATTTCCTGGTCTTGCAATCAAAATTAGAGATTTAAGTTGAGAAGTTACCAGCATGTGTGTAAATTTCTTTCTTGAAATTCCGATTGAGGTGAAGGAATTTGCGCACCACCAGGTTTGACGAGCCAGAACACAGTGCGGGTCATCTTTCACAGCTCACCACAGTTTCAGAGTCTAAGAACTCTACATCACAGAGGCTCTCAAAGACGTTGTGACTACACTTTGTCTTTTTCGTGGCTCCAAAATTTTTGTCCAGCACTACATACATAAAGCCGCTTCTATTGCCCTCCGATCTACCATACACCCAGACTCTGGGTCAGAGGGACTATCTACAACTTTATGCCTGACTCCTGCTCCACCTGAAACCAACAAACTTTCTCACTTCAACAATTTACAGGTAACACCACTAGACACAGTCTATTATATAAAGCAATCAGATAGTACAATGTAACATCAAGAGGATCTACAACTTGACAACACTTAAGGCTTGAGACCAAGGGAGGTAATTGAAAAACAAACGGTGCTCACCAGAAAGAGCCCATGCAACTTTATGGACTAATAGGCAGAAGGCGCAAACCTGGCCGTATGGTTCTGCCTATTAAGCCCAAAGAAAATTGAAGTGTCCGGATTGAAGGTAGAATCATACAACACAAAAATTCCAACACCCACTATCTCATTATTAAACCTACGCATTGGCATTAGAAACACTAGATCCTGGAAGTAGGCGAAAAAAATGGTCCCACATTGTCCTCAAGGATAAAAAGCTTGTTTATTTCCAGCTGTTAGAAATTCAATTCTTCTAAGGAGCCTGACTCTGACCTTGTCGCTTTATTTCACCATTAAATTTGCAGGCTCAGTAAGCAATGACTGGTTTGGGGATAATCTAACAAAACATCTTTTATCAGAAGAGTTGATCGCATTGCTCAAGTCTGGGCTCACTTTATAGACGGCTCATAGTTTGATCAGAGATCTTCCCCTTAGCCTGCCAAAGCCTGTTGAAGAGCCTGTTGGCAATCTGGATTGACTTGTGCTCTTTTGGTTAGCCACTCCTTCAGTGTTATCAGTCGCTGAAAGGACTTCTGGTCTGGATGTGATGTTCTTTGGTGTGAGCTTCGCCGACTGGCGTGTTGGCTGATCGGCACTGAGACTGGGT
Organism: Cronartium ribicola 11-2; assembly: GCA_000500245.1. NCBI lineage: Eukaryota > Fungi > Basidiomycota > Pucciniomycetes > Pucciniales > Coleosporiaceae > Cronartium > Cronartium ribicola. The sequence goes on from KI577373.1 coordinate 28,471, forward strand.
AAGGTGGATTCTTGCATAGACGTAGAATTATGGTAATCTGATAACGAAGTTGAATTCAAATCTTTTTCAGAGTCATCTGGCCAAAGTTTGGCTGGATTGAGCCTCCCAAAACCTTTTACGGCCTCAGCTGCAGGTTTACCGGTTGATTCATCTTCTTGACCAACTTCAGTAAATGGTCTTGGGTTGGTGATGTCAACCAGGTCTAAGCTTGGCTCATTGTCTTTAGCAGAAGTGCCTGGCGCAGGACTGACTGGATTCAGTCTACCAAAACCTCCGGATGAAGCTTTGACATCCTTTTTTACATTGTGTTGATCAGTAATAACGGCTGATTCGGGGTTGCTTGCATTGGCCGTATTCAAGCTTGGTTCGGAGTTTTCATCAGAGTCACTTGATTGAGGGTTACCAGGCTGTAGTCGACCAAAACCTGATTTCGAGACCGGTGAGGGTTTGACATCTGACACATTTTGTGGACTAGCCCTGTTGATTGGTTTTGGCTTGTTAAGATCAGCCATGCCAAGACTTGGTTGGTCGTGTTTTTTGGAGCTGTTGGTTGGAGAGTTGACTTGACTGAGTCTATCAAACCCTGGTATGGAGGCTGATGAAGGTTCGTTGTCTGTCGTGTTTGTTTTATCAACCCCGTCTAGCGGATTCTGGCTCGCATGATCCACTATATCCAAACGTGATTTGGAGTCTTCATCAGAAGTGCTTGGTCGAGACGGAACTTCACTGATCCTACCGAAACCTGACTTGGACTTGGCTGAAGGCCTGACATTTATCGCATTTTTTCGATTAGCCGGATCAGTCGTATTTGCTTGAATGGGATCGACCACATCAGATTGAACGTCTTCATTAGAGCTGCTAATTGGTTCAGAGTTGAATTTACCGAGGCTACCAGAATCAGATTTGGAGCTAATCGAAGATCGGCCATTGGTTAAATTTGGCGTATTACCTTTATTGGGTTCACCAGGAGATGATAATGAATCTCGTAATGGTGAAATCTTGTATGGTTTGACGTTTGCTGACTGACGGCGAAGTTGGTCGATATCAAGCGTTGGCAGCGAGGAGTCTTGCGGGATCGGAAGCTTATAAGTCTGGCGCTCTAAGGGTGGTGGTGGGCGGTTCAGTTCCTTATAAGCAGGCCCTGATGGGATTGTCTGAGGGAATGGCAAAGCTCTAGAATCTTGGTCTGCGTTCTGCTCGTCATCAGGCTCAAATGCAGAGTCGTTCATGTTTTCTGTGTCTTCATGCGGGTTGATCGGTAAACGTCTAGAATTTTGTGCCACGGGGTCGGCCGAAAGCCGGTCAAATGGGGCCCCATTGCTTGAAAGTTTAGGAAATTTTGGGGGGAACGGGTTTCTAAGACCCACGGTTAGTTGATCCGAGCTGGTTGGTTTAGAACCGATGATAATATCATTCGAGAGGCCTATTGAGTCTTGTGTTATGCTTACTGCGGTGAGCAATGCACTTGATGTTCTCAAAACTTGGATACTATCAAACCTTCTTCGTCCTGATACGACCGAGCTAAAGAAGATAATCAATTTTGAGCACAAATGACCATGAAGCTTCATTTTCTGCCAAAATCCAAAGTGCTGAACTGAAGCCAATCAAACACTTGTAAACCTGTAAGGTGAAAGAAAGCACAATGGTTCCTTTGACAGGATGTAATATTCGAGTATGTAAATGGAAAAGTTCTCAACCAAAAGCCAATCAAACACTTGTAAACCTGCAAGATGAAAGAAAGGAAGGCCTTGCAGGATGTATTATTCGAGAAAGGGGAGGCAAGGGATCTCCTGATTACTTCAAGCACATTGAGACAGGAATGCCCGGACGGCGTCAAGGCTGGACTTGGCTGTAATCGTAGTCTTTAATACGTTGGCACTGAGAACAGGTTCCATGGCCTCATGTACGTCGTCGGACGTGAATTTCATCTCGAGCTTCATGCAACCAATGTGCACTTCGGTCGGTATTTCTGACAACGGAAAGCCTTAGTTGACTTCATAACATTATCTTCTTGGCGACAAAACAGGTGAAGATCGCGTTGGCACTCTAGAATCACTATATCTTTCAATCATTTTGGTCGTGCAGTATGGGGGTCAAGTCAAACTGTCTAAAATAAAGCATCTAAGGGTTGGTGCAACAGAATTACATCACCGTTGATTGAGCACACACGACGTAGACTTGTGTCCTGGACGACGACACTAATCGAAGCTCGAGAAAGGTAGAGTGATACGAACTTAAGCTAAGCTGAAGGGGGTCATTGTATGTTTTGTTTAAGTGTGTGTCTTGGCAGAATTTTCTTCTCATCTCATTTTCTGAGCCTTCTCAGTGAACAAACCTGTTGTCTTTCTATCTATCATCTAGAATGGGCCCTTCGTTTCACTCTAGTCACATCGAGTAAAAGTGCACTTCGAAACATTTTAGTCCCTCTTAGCACGCATGCAAGGGGTTCTTTCATACCTTAGGGCCTACCACTTTTTGCCCTGTCCGAGCCCGAAATGTATCTCCTCCCTCACTTTTCATCTGTTTGAGGATCCGAGTATGGTTTTGGAAATATCAGATCAACAGCTTTCCAAAATTATGATTTGAGAATACATTTTGTTTAACAAAAAAAAGTAGTATATCCTCCCTCTTATCTCTCCAACTTCATCTTTTTGATGAGCTGAGAGTAGTTTTGCAATGCTCGGCCTCACCCCTATCTATTTTTTTTTTCATATACAAAATCCAAACATTCTTTTTTGAATTCAAGGCCACTGTAATTTGAAATTTCACTTATGTATTTACCACATATTTCTATGTAATAAAATCAAAAGAAATAATAAAGAGCATTTCTCAAAGTTGAAAACAAAGAGGGTTCAGTTGATTTTGAAGACGGAGAGATATTAAGGAGGTTCAAGACAAAGAAAAATTGATATCCTCCCGAGGCTACAAGGGACACCTACCAGTATGAAGACTTAGTTAAGTCAGGTCGGATTGGGTCGGACGGGGCAAAAATTGGGCCTAAGGTAGGCTCTAAGGTATGGAAGAACCCCTTGCACGCGTGCTAAGAGGGGCTCAAATGTGGTGAAGTACGCTTTTACTCAAAGTGACACGAAGGGCCCATCGTCGTCATCTCTTTTTTTTCCCTCTTAGCAGTGGGTCTACAAGAGCGTAGCGGAACCCCGCTGTAGAAAACATGCCCATAGCAAGTGCATTGCGCCCACGATGCTACCACAGCGCTTCCGCAATCCCCAGCGGAGTGGTTTTGAAATGGCTAAAAGTTCGCCTTTCTGACCTTATATTTTCCCTTTTGAGTTCAGCTCAGCCAAGGATGGGCAGACTTTTCAGGTGTAGAAGCTCCAAAAGAACCTTTTGATCTTTGAATGCAGACTGAGTTCCTAGTGGGATAAAGGTGTACTAATGAATCCGTGCTTGTGACTTTGTAACCATGGCCACACCAACTCAATTTTGTGGATGAGCTTCCAGTCCCTCTTTGTTCTTTGGAGAGAGGGACTTAGTTGGGTTTAACATACCTTTACCAAAGCGGACACTGGCTTTCAAAATGAACTTGCTTTTTAAAAAGTATCTCAACCGGGTAATGTGGTTGTGAGGGCTGTCACAATTCACCGTGATTTATCACTTCCCTCAACAATTGAAGACAACGACCTCTTTAAACTGTGTGGTTCGCGGTGGGTCGGTGGTCACAGCTGTGTCTGCCGCCCTCCGAAAATTTTCGCATCACTGTGCGTACGGATTCTGGAACAACACCCAGAGGTGGGGGGGGCAGTTCGGGGCCGGAAGGGTGACATCGGAGTGAAGCGAAGTGTAGCTATGTAGGGTCGAAACCTATTGAAGTGAGATAGCATGTCACGGAACCGGTCACGTGTGCTTGAACCGCCGGAGCGCATCGGGCAAGCCTGGTCCGTGCGTCGTCGACCAGTACCGGTTTAAATCGGATACAACACCAACCCTCCGCCCTTCCCTGTTGACCACCTCCCCGTCAATTTCCCTTCTCCCCCCGACCCACCCACAATATCTCATAAGTGCGACCGTTTCTCCATCTCTCTTGAACCATCTTTCCCTTTCTTGTGGTTTGATCGGCTCCGTCAATTTCACCACTGTGTGTGCGATCGCTGACTTTCTTTCCTCGATCGTTCCCTCGAACCGTACCTCTGGCTTTGGGTGATCACAGCCTTTGGCCATCATGTCGGTACGTTGCTGCTTTTGCTCACTAGCCCTCATCGCACAACATACTCATCCACTTGTCTAATCACTCTTCCGATCACTCTCACAGGCCCCCACAAAAAAGGGCAAGAGTGCCCAGGATTTCTTCAGTCAGTTCATTGTCTTCCCATCGCTCGATCGCCGCTCAACTGATGTTTTTCTCGTTGCAGCCGATTTCATGATGGGTGGTGTGTCTGCTGCCGTTGCCAAGACGGCCGCTGCCCCGATTGAGCGTATCAAACTTTTGGTCCAGAACCAGGGTGAGATGCTGAAAACCGGACGGCTCGACAAGCCTTATGCCGGTATCGCCGACTGCTTCAAGCGTACCTATGCTGACGAGGGTCTCGTCTCTCGTCAGTCTCTCATTCCCCTCCTACTCCTTCCATCTTCTCAACCTGACTTGATTTTTCTTTTATGTAGTCTGGCGAGGAAACACTGCCAACGTCATCCGTTACTTCCCTACCCAGGCCTTGAACTTTGCCTTCAAGGATTACTTCAAGTCCCTCTTTGGGTACAAGAAGGAGAAGGACGGATACGGACTCTGGATGGCTGGAAACTTGGCTTCGGGTGGTGCCGCTGGTGCCTCCTCGCTCTTGTTTGTTTACTCGCTCGATTATGCCCGTACCCGATTGGCCAACGACAACAAGTCGGCTAAGAAGGGTGGCGAACGTCAATTCAACGGCTTGCTCGACGTTTACAAAAAGACCTTGGCTTCCGATGGTGTTGCTGGTCTTTACCGTGGTTTCGTTCCTTCGGTCGTCGGTATTGTGGTTTACCGTGGTCTTTAGTGAGTCCCCATCACTTAGCTTAGTCCGATCTTATTTGTTTTGGACTAGCTGCTGATGGTGTTCGTTCCGTATAGCTTCGGAATGTACGACTCGCTCAAGCCGGTTGTCCTCACTGGATCTCTTGAGGGTAGCTTCTTGGCTTCTTTCCTCCTCGGATGGGGTGTCACCACTGGTTCCGGTATCGCCTCTTACCCGCTTGGTGAGTCTTGATCTCACCTTGAACTTGCCTGTTTTCATTCATCATTGACGCATTGCTCGACCTCAGACACTATCCGACGACGAATGATGATGACCTCCGGTGAAAAGGTTCACTACAAGGGCATGTTCGACTGTGGTGCCCAGATCGTCAAGACCGAGGGTGTTTCGGTACGTCTGCCTGTCCTTTCCATGAAATATGCACATAGTGTCTGACATTATGCCTTTCTCAGTACTTGTTCAAGGGTGCGGGCGCCAACATCCTCCGAGGTGTTGCCGGTGCCGGTGTCTTGTCAATGTATGTTACCACTCCCTCTTCTCTATCACTTGTTTCTTGCCTGACAAGCTTCTTTCTCTCGTACAGGTACGACAAGCTCCAGGAGCTCATGTTTGGCAAGGTGTACAAGGGAGGGTCTGGTTAAACTCTCCTCATTTGTTGCAAACAGGGAGTCGATGCCTGAGTAAAATATCATTCCATAGAATTATGCATTCCCTTGCACATTAACCCCTGCAACTCCTATTTTGGGAGTTTTCCTTTTGGTTTTTATTATTCATGAGTTTTGGGCGCAAGAGCGTCATGTTTTTGGCTCGCCTTGATTTGTTTATATTGCTTGCAGTGACCATGTCAGGCATTCTATAATCGAAACGCTTAGCTATTGATGTTGCCTTTCCCTGGTGCTCTGATCACCTATACCCATGTCGTGTCCTCTTTAGGGGAGGTTTGTGCTGTTAGTGAATGTTTGGTTTCCATTTTGCCCCCAGCATGGCAACGGATCGACTGAGAAATAATTTGGGTGATGATGAATGGGCCTCACTTTGGGGGGCACTTTTTTATGTTTTGATTGGCCATGTTTGGGAATGATGGGCATTCAGTACTTAATGCCGTACAAATCCATCATATGCATCATAATGGTAGAGCCGAAGCCCATGTTTGTCAGGTCAGAGCATCATGACAAATAGGAGAATACTTTAGAGGTGGACTTCAGTGACTAAATGCACCCTGTGCAACGGCCTCCCCTGCAAAACAAAATTTTGTTTTTGGGATGGATGTTGAGTGCCTTGTCCTCTGTTATGGCCTATGGCCATGGGTGAAAAGAGGTATTTCCACATCGGCGACAGAGCATTAGTTTAGGAGTATACTGGAGTTAGGTTAAGGGAGAATACAGATGCTAATGGCACCTCTGTCTGACACTTTGGCCCCAAAAGGCACGGTCAATCAAGACTAGCCCCACAGAGGGCTGTTACCTGTAGGCAACTGTTAACCTCATGCTCAATTGGCCATCCGGGTTGGGGATTTTGCTCATTCAACCCACATCTCTTTCCTGTTTCACCTACTCAGATCACTTCATCCCACACATTCACCCGATCTTTTTGACAAGGATCAGCTCTCCTTTTGATCTTGAGATCCAAAACACAAACTAAATACAACTACTCAAAGACAGTTACATTCAACTGCTTGACTGGAAGAAATCTTGCACCAAGGATCACTCATCTCTATCTGCCTTTCAGCTCCTCATTCCTGCTCCATCCAACTGCTAAGAAGCATTCCAGAGATTGCACATGCTCTGAATGCAAGCAATTTTGCACATGATCACAGTGTATAACCAAGACCTGGACCAGTTTCCAAGGACGCAGCCATGCAAGGGAAGTTTGTATATATGTGTAATGTGCTGGAGCACAATATTCAAGATCAAAAACCAAGTCTGGTCATAGACAGAGTTGCTTGCAAATTATCTGGGACTGATGCTGTGGTATGCAAAAGCTCTTAAGAGCTACAGAGTAGGTTGTTGACAGGGGCTTCAGGTGGAAGGAAGTGCGGGACAGTTACCAGAGGCTCACTAGGGGACTCTGAGGGGCTGGTTTAATTAGGTGGATTTTCTCTAGGAAGCATTTGGAGCACAGGAAGGCAGTGTTTGGATAGGTTTGTAGTTTGGTAGTGGGTATAGTACATGGGAAACATAGGAAGTCAGTGAAGGGTTGGTCGTATAGCTACATTAAGGGTATGTTTGAACTCATAGAAGGAGGCTTTATTAGGTAGATTTGTATTTGGGAATATTTGGTTGGCTGCAAGAGAAGTTACATTGGGTGGGAACATGGTGAAAATTGGGTTCAGCATCCACTACCATGAAGTAAAGGAAGGAGCTTCTGTATCATAACCTGAACAGCTCCATTGAACTTGTAGGTTATGGTTCACTTAGGATGATTTTTGTTTGGTTCTATTTGGCTGGTTTCTTTTGGTAGTATTCTTGTGTGCACATCATTTGTATTGGTTGAGATAGCAGAGATGACAGGTTCTCAGAGGAAATTGGCAGGTTCTCACAGGGGATTTACTTTTCCCGGCTCCTTTTGAGTGCTTCTAGTGTATATAGAGAAGCCCATGTTTGCCATTTCCCCCCCATCAATAAATCAATCCATCCAGCATTCCAGAACCATAAGGTAATTTTTGTCAGGGAGGAGCTTCTGTTAGGCTACCACCTGGCTATTGATGGATGGATTCTAAGGCACTTTATTGCCTTTGGTTCCTTTGAGAAACAACTAGGAGTCTACACTTATTCCCCAAGTGTTGACTACAGTTAATTTACCTCTGAAAAGAGGGTTTAGTTATCAAAATAAGACTTCCAAATACCACAGGGTGTATCCCCTGGAGGACAACCTGACTTGTAGTTGAGCTAACAACTACCTGCAGAGTTTCAATCCTATTCTTGAGGATTTGGCCTTAATTAGATTGCGGCTCCAGTTTTTCAACATCCTCGACATAAAGCTCCAATATCACAAGAGGGATGATGAAGGCAAACAGAGAGTACCACTGTGCCCCCCTCAGAGACCCATGTTTTGATTCTCCAAGGTTACTAGGCATTTGGGAGAAAACAAGACTAATTTTATTAAACAAACAGCCTGGGGTATCAGGTGTCAGCACAAGAGGTCTCGTAAGGCAACAAGCCAGAGAAATCTTCGAAGAAAAATTGAATACCTGCGCACACATGACAGGGACCGGGACACAGAGTTAAAGAGAAAAAGTAAAGGTACTAAGAGGTAGAGTAGTCAGTAGAGAAAATTAGAGAGATAGATAAAAGAGTAGAAGTAACTCACAGATTCTTTCCAATGAGGAAAGAATCCAGAGAGTGACTGAACAGTGATATTTATACACACACTACTTTTTGCAAGCACAAGCAGCTTATTCCAAATGAAGAAACTCAAGCACATAGGCTTATTCCCAACAGCAAGCAACATACTGCTTATTCCACATCAAGCACATAGGCTTATTCCCAACAGCAAGCTTACATACAGCTTATTCCAAATCAAGCCCATAGGCTTATTCCTGTATGCAAGAGTGTCCTCTTATTCCCATTTGGTGGTGTCCTTTGAGTACAAGATGTGTCCCAGGCTAACATAAATTAAACACAAGTGAAATAAAAACTGATATCATCCAATAGTCTGTTAATATATAATAATAATAATAATAGTTTTTGACTCTTCCCTGAAGGCCTTGACAAGTCATATCATGATATATCACAACAGCATTTTGCTGACACCATTTGGAACCATGATATCCAGCATCCTATGATGAAACAATTTGCTGTCCACCTCTGTGAACAGCCCTCCATTTAATCTTTCTTCCAGTTCAGCATCACCATAGTCACCCTGATTACCTTCAGTGTCTTCATTGGCATCAACAGCATCTCCTTCACCATCTTCTTTGGCTTTGACAGCATTTCCTTGACCTTCTTTGTACATAACCCTCTTGCTTGCACGATTTCCTCCTCTTTCACTGGCCAAGTTTTTAATATTTGTCTTCTGTTTCTTTGAGAAAACCACAAACCCCCACCTGAATCGAAAATGGTGTTGTAGAACACCCCAATTATGCATCATGCCGAGTGATTTGTCTTTGACAGGATCCCAATACATCAGCCTGTTGAATTCTGACCATCGAACCCCAGTAGATTTGAGTATTTCCTCTCTCCAATTGAGAATCTTGGCTTATTTCCAGAGGTGAGACATCCGGAAAACCTCTTCTGCAGTCTGAAGTTTACCAATGCGCATCTTGCTATGATCGTCAGACTTTCCCCAGTAAAAGGAGCAGTATTGATTTGCTGAATGGGAAGCAGACCCTGCCGCTTTGTGGATGCCCACTACGTCACCCAAAATCAGCAGTAGCTTCACCCGCACCAGTCAACCAGCGGGCCATCAGTGTCTTCGCATGGTTAATCCCTTCTCTAGCAGCAGGAGTTTGTCAATAGTTCCAGCAAGGACATGAGATATGGTGGTCATATCAGGTGAATTAAGGCCCGGTATGATTCCAGCAACACACATGTTTCCCACCAAGTTTTGAAGCAATGGAGGAATATTCAGACAATTGAACACCAGAAGTCCCATTGACATTTGACTCCCCGCCTTCTTGTTTCCCTGCGGGTTAAACCAGTCAATAGAAAGCGATACCACCAGATTGAGAGGTTCAGGTGTGAGGGAGGTCAAACCTTTGAGTGTAGGAGGTTCAGGTGGCCAAGAAAGGTCCTTCCATGCAGCAGACTGTTGGATGTCTTGGATCTTCCTCTTATCAGTCGACTCCTTCAACTCTTTCAACCATGCTTCAATCTGATCTTTGGTGTTTTCTTTGGTGAGAAACCAAGACAGCCATGATGTGAGTTTCTGAGTGATGTATATGTTACGTGGAATGCTGATTTCCATGGGAGGGAGGTTGGCTAGTTGGCTCGGAGTGTGTTGACCTTGTCCCTTGTCACTGATGGCATGGTACAATGTCTTGTGGGTAAATAGATTCTCTCTGCATTCTTCAGCTCTCATGGTGTTGTGTGCATAATTGGTAGCTCTAGAATATTAATCATTATAAAAACATTTATTATAATTATAATTACATTATTAAGGGTATTGGTAGAGGTGGAT
>KI577385.1:8458-23521 GCA_000500245.1 Cronartium ribicola 11-2
TGTAGCCATAGTAGCTAGATCAGATTTTGTGATTATTTCATCACTTGTTTTGAATCTAGGCTGACAATTTCCACCAATTTCCACAAATGTTCACCTGAGGGTTTCCATGGTTGGCCCGATTTGCACCACTGCAGATGCTCTTAGTTGACTTCAAATCTAGCGAGGCCTGAAAATTAACTGAAATCTAATCTGAAGTACCGTGCCGAGGGCAAAAATACAAGCTGTGGGCCAGCCAAAATAAAGTTATAAAACTTAGATTACCGTAACACAAGGGAGGTCAGCACTTGTATCAAAACTGAGAGAGACCACGGTGGTGAGATGAAACGAGCCAGACAGCCATGAAAGATACCAGAGTGGAGAAGACGAGCGCAGAGTGGACGATGGGCGAGACACAGACGAAAGAGAGAGAAAGAGAAAGAGAGAGAGAGAGAGAGAGAGAGAGAAAAGGGATCCACACAACCAAACGCAAGTCAAGTCGCTGTGATCTGGTGTTGATCTGGGATCAGTCACACTCAGGGCGATTGAGTTGAGTTGACTTTGGAGGACAAACAGTAGGTGGATGGGCCAAAGACTACGCATACAATTGGACTGTGCTCAATCATAAGCGCTGTTGACCTTCAGGCGCCCTTCGAACCCACCTCATCAACATTTTCAAGTATGAATCACCATCACTCCACCCACTTCTATCAACGTGAGTTCTTGGGTTCCCTTCACGCCTTCCTTAACTTTTTACTAAATCTCCCATCTAATAAACTCTATCACAGCCCATCCATTTCCAGAATCCTTTCACGACCTTGACCTCGCTTCCGATGAAGAAGACTATCATCATCACGATCGATTTCCTGGTGAGTTAGCGATTTACTATCCTGATCGGTTTCGTGGGCACGTCGATTTCAATGATTGTGTTCATGTACACTAGTATGAGAAAAGATTTAGACCGAGTCTCAAATGGGTAGAGAGACATTTAGAATACCCAATGAACATGGAGCCGTGCCTCGTAGGCCGAGACGATGTTTGGACTTGGTTCTTTGCATCTCTTTTCAAGACGACCGTCTTCTCCTTTTTGGCTTCTTTCGAGCATTTCTCATTCAACTTAGGTCGTTTTATAGAATTTGTGCCTCAGCGTGACCGCGACTTCGTTTATTCATTGAGCACAATAAATTTTGATACCTGATGCATAGTTGCCGGAAGAAAAAGATCTTTTTCCCTAATGCTTTTTCGTATTTTTCTCGGTCTATGATGTATTTTTTTCTACAAAAATTGTTTACCTCGATTCCAATGTAAAACTGTCCGATAGTGGCTTCTCTCAGAATCTTTTTTGCTCCTTCCATACTGACAAAATATTATCACAGGTCTTTATCCCAGATCTTCATACGGAAGATTAGACCATCTTCACCATCGTCCCGTCCGTCATTGACTTCCTTTCCCTATCTCTCCGTAGTTTGGTCTTACTCATATCCTTCTTTTTTTTTGCATGTTCCAGCTCGCCTCAGCCTACGATCATCTAGACCACTATGACACATATGACCCTCGGCTTGTGGACAGCTACTATCGACAGATGGGAGATGTTTTGCCGCATCACTTGCCAATGTTTTCAGACCCGTATGGGTTTGGATATGGGGCTTTAGACCACAGTCCAATGGCCTATGGCAATCAAAGAGGAATGGGCTTCCACAGCGCCATGTACGATCCGTTTGCCTACGGTATCGATCACGACTACGGATACGGCCGAATTCCGCCTCTTAACACTTACGGACTCCACCCACACTCCTTCGGGCCAGATTTCGGCCCAACGCTTGACGATCTCTATCTCTTCGAGCTCATGCTGCGCTCCGACGAGATCCTGAGCGAGCATGAACGTTTACGACGATGGCAAGAACGATTGGCATGGGAGGAGCTAAACGAACTCGAGCGGGCCAATCGGTGGAGGCAGATGAGCCTCATGAGACGCAGGGAGCTGGGTCTCGGACATGGCTCTTACTGGGGATCACGCTTCGCTGGCCTACCGCTTGATCACACTCTGGGCTATGTCCATCCGTTCCCAATCATAGGCCACTCAGCGATCCGCCGCGGGCACACGCATCCGCTCGGTTTTCCCGGGCCTGCTCACTACCCACTTTCGGTCGGTCTGGGGATGCGATATCCGATGTGGGGTGTCGGTGGACTAGGAATAGGTAGACGCATCTCGGGCTGGTACCTCAAGCCTAAGCATCTCCTTAGACAAGCCGAGATCCGTCTGGAGTATGCTGAAAGGCGCGGTGAGATCCCCCCTAGGCCGCGAATCGTTGGTCCCGGTCTGATGGGCACGGGCGTACCAGGCATGGTTCCCGAGCTCTCGTATGGCCTAGGAGGTGAGTCTTGATGATACTAGGCTTCAGTATGGGGATGACAACTGATCGGGGCTTGGGCTTTTCTTTCATTAGATTCCACACGTGTTCGACACCCGAGGATGCTGTAAAGCTGAGCAATCGCGCACAGGTCCCTTTCACTTTGTCACAATGAGTTTTGATCATTTTTCATCTTCCATCCTCATCTTAATCCGGATCCGAGAAAGATGTTATGGCGCCCAGTATGTTGCTACCTGTAAAATTGTGGGCTTGGAGTAGCTTAAACACTGGAAATAACTTTATGATAGCCTACAATTTATATCCCTCTTTTCCTTCCGTGGTAAAAAAAACAAAAAATAAAAAATGAGATTGTTTATGATTTATCATCCTCTCAAATAAACTTATTCAAGCAAGATTGAATCCCATCAATAGCCACAGTTGAATGTTTGATAAAGTCTGAAAAACAAAATAAGGAGCGTGCAGGTGGCAGAAATTTTGACCAGTGCAATCAACTTTAAAAAGTCCCTCACATCCCTGTGCACAGTTTATTATACAATGGAAAATTTGCCCAGAAAACTGTATCCGCTGATCACCTTTGACATTTTTTCTGCCTCTCCAAAATCCTAATCACAAAGACAGGTACTGTCCAAGCTGAGCTCTGCTATTGTTTCAGTGCCCTCTCAGACTGGAGGTCATCAACACAAAGAAGTCAGTTTTTTGACCCCATTTTTCCCATGTATCCAATGTACTAGTGAAAACCCCCCCTGTTCCAAGACTTTCACAACTTCACTCTCTGGGCTCTGGGCCATCCCAAGGCCAACTTTAGCCTTGCCTGAGGTCTGTTGTGATACAGTAATCCAACACATAGAATTTGATGTCCCAAGTGTACTTAGCTCAGTGGTTAGAGCATCTGCCTAGTGTCTGGAGGTTGTGGGTTCAAATCCTGCAGTGTGCAGTATCTTTTAAGATCTGTAACTTGACAAGGTCACCTCTACATGCAAAGCCCCCACAGGATCAAAAACAACTGTAGAAGGCAGAAGGCATAGATATGGAAATTTTAATTTGGTTCTTGGAAGATTATGAATTCCAAAAGAATTTGTATGCATGGAGCTGTGACCCATGCATCTCCCCCACTCATGCTGGACTGGAAGGAGATCTGATATTTCTTGGTGAAAGCTTGGAGGTAACCCAGAAGCCTTGGCCTGCTAATGACCAGTGTGGGGTCTGTGCAAGGAAGTTCTTGCAGTAAGATATCCTGGGGGAGTTCCTTGGGGGCCTAGGCCTCTCTTCAAAGCTCCACACAGTCATACTTTCAAGCATCCCCAACAGTGGAAGGATTCCTGCAAAAAGAAAACTCAACAGAAGTGAAATGTTTCCAATGTGCCTGGGAAAAGGTCCACAAAAGGATTTAAAAAATGCAAAAACTTCATTCAATTGATGTAGACATATTTCATAAATTGGATTTACATGAGAAAAAAGAATTTATCTCTTCAGATCAGAGATCATGAATTCTTTGAGGAAGTATAAATATTTTTCACATCCTTCCATTCCCCAAACATCTCCTCACAAGGATAAATCTCCACCTCAAGGTTTGGAGAGTATGATAGAATGAATGGTAAATGAAAGTGGAGCTACCAAGAAGGGAAAAATCCTACAGATTTGAAGGTATATGTAGATCTGGATTTACCAGGTTCAAAGTTGTTTACCACAAGTACAAGCACTGAAACCATCTCTTCTTATTATGGGATTTATAAGACAAATGGGATCGTTGCTTTTGAAGACTATTCATATTCCCTAATTACATGTGTAATTAAGAAAGTGATCATTCCCCTCTTAAAAGTCAGACTCAATGGGAACCCAATCTCAATCATCTTCACAGAGCTCTTTGGCCATGATGATGTACAAATTCATACTAGCTCATTAGAAGCAGCCAAATGACTTGATGAAAATTGAAAGTTATGGAAACCACAGATATATCAAGAGCTACATACTTGCCAATGAATCTTTGCATTATCAACTCATGGGAGTCAATGTATCAGTCAATGAAGAACTAAAGGAGAGGAAGTTGAACCTTTATTCCACTGAAGGGCAGAGAATTGAAGCCAGGAATATCAAATAACTCAAGTTCTTTCATAGTTTGAAACATCCAAAAATGGCAAGCTATTCCAAGCCTATTGTAATCAATGTCCAGGACAGCAACACAGTGCATGCAAAATTTGATAGCTGAGCAAGGCTTGTTTCATCATGAAAAAAACTAAATGTGCAACCATATGCTCCTTTACTAAGGTGCTTAATATGTCATAAACATTAAACTTAGCCATCATGCTGACATTTGCCAATTTGGGAAACCCCACATCACCACTAGGATGTAGACTAAGACTTACTTAAATAGGTAAAAGCATGACAAATCCAGGGAAGGAAGTAATGCTAGTATCAAAGAGGCTCCTATGCAAGGTGTTGTTCAAAGATGGAGGTTAATGATGGGTAGCTTCAGCTTCTAAGTAGATTAGACATGTATTTTAACCTGGTAAGTAAGATAATAGGTTGATTGGTTAAATGTAAAGTAAAGTAATGATGATTGTAAAGAACACGAGAAAGAGACAACTATTTATAGAGAAACTGAGAGGAGAGGAAATGAACAAGAGAAAAAGAACCACAAGAGAGACAACTGAATCCAGCCAATTACAAATGAATGAGTAATCCAACAGATGATGTAATGAGAAGAGAAATCCACAAGCAGTACTTATTACCAATGCTGTTGTTTCTAGACTGAAAGGGGTAAGACATGTGATCTGAATTCCAGACCTCCTGTCTTCCATTCCACCAGATGGGGACAATTGGTTTTAGTTATTGGCAGCACTGTGTGTGACCAATACATGTGCACATTCCTAACTGGGACTCATACCATGAGAATTCCTCTTTCATTCTCTTGACAGACTTATATGAATCAAAGCATCATTTGATTTACATATAAGTGAGAATGAAATGATGAAAAGAGATTGAGAGAAATAATGTCCATAAAGAGAAACATATCCTAAACCAGACCACAAACACAAGTTCCCCTTTTAAGCATAGAGATGCTACAGTATGAGTACTGTTTGTTACAGTACAGTAACTATATGTAATATGACACTTCTCATGATTACAAGTGTACTTATATTACAGGAATTGATTACAGTACTGGTTACATATGTAATTGTAACAGTACTGCATGTAAATTATGCGCCATTTGTTAGCTAGGAGATAATCTGGTCTCTTCAGATTATGCCATAGCTGACACTAAGTGTTCATAGGAGCTGATGTTATGGCTATTAAGTACCATTAGGAGGGTCCAAGTTTGAGCTTTGAAGCATGTGTTTTGTGTTTTGAACAAGTTCATGTTTTGTGCCCACTGTAAAGGACTTGCTGTACAAGCCACATGGCAATTTCTGCTAAAAGTGCACCACATACTGCCATCCCACTTGTCTTCAATGAAACTTTCCAAGACAACCTCAAATGGAACCTCAAAAGCAAAATGCCTCCCAAGGATTGGAATCAAGGTGTTGGTCAGGGCTGTGGCATGTCAACTTTAGCCTGGGGGGTGCATCTGGAAATGGCAGATGCATTTTGTCTACGACACAATGCCAAGTTGCCAAGTTTTGTCAGCATGTATAAATTGCTTGGTTATTGTTTGCATCATGAACATGCCCCCCACTGTCACACTGGGAGGATAAAAAGACTACAAAGGAACCACGTTGTCCCCCTGAGCAGATGAATGGTGGCCACAGTACTATCAGTCTGCCAATGACGACGGGGGCAAAAGATTTAACTAATTTTTTGGAGGTGCCGGCTTGCGTTTGAATGTTATCAACTGCCCCCCCAAAAATACCTCTAGCCAGTGTCAATTCTGGAACTTATACGTGTTGATACATGGGATGGTTGTAGCAGCCTCAAGGGACAATGCCAAATTCAGTATCTTGATTTGATCATCATGTGTTAATTATACAATCAATGGATCATTCTGGTTGGTTCTCTTCTGCTTTGCGAACTTTAGTTTGCTTAGGAAGTTTTTTCTTGCCACTGAATTGAGGACAAGATCAACCGTCAATCAGGACTGTATTTTCGAACGAGATCGAAGACATTACTTACAAGACTTCTAGGTCGGCTTCTTTGAAAAAGTGTGGAGCAGCTTGAAGTAACCACTCTGGCTTGTTGATCTCCATGACCTGTCTCGCGTATTCTTTGCTGGTCAAGACCAGTTCGTAAAATAAGATCACTATTTCGAGATGGGAAGCAATCAGTTGCGTGTACACATATGCAGACTCCACAAAAGTATGAAACTCACTTCGAGGGGGTGGCTGAGCCTGAAAACAACTTGAAGACGGGTGTATGTATACGGATTGATTAGACTTCAAAGTTCGGTAAGCATCGCCTCCCTTACTGAGTCGGGCCTAAACATTGAATGGCAAAATTGTTTTGAGTATCCATCTCTCGATCGGTCAGGCGAGCAATTGATTACACACCGTATTCATAAAGTAACCTCCTAATAAGCTTTTCTGGATAGGCTCAATTGAGCCGGTTGCATTAGCTTCGGGCAAGATTTCAACACGTTCACATAGCGCAGAGAGTTGATCTCGGATGTCGCGGACTCGGTTCAAAGACTTGATCTGGACGTAGTTTTCGTATGACCATGAGATGGACCAATTTGTCTCTTTCCATTGCTCAAACACGTTCAGAAGGGTGAAATGGTCCCCCCCTGGTTGAACGAAGTTTAGTCGAGCCCTGAAATACGAAGAGGAAGATGGCGATGAGTTCAATCCATATGGCTAACAAACTAGACTGCCGTAAGAAGTTAGTAAATTAGGATAAAAAAACTGACCGATCAGCGTGCATTTTCTTGTCCTTGGGCCGGTAGAAGATTGAGCTACTCTCTGAAAGCATTGATACAATTGACAAGACTTCTTCAGTGCAGTGGTGTTTCTCACTCTCCAAAATTGCTTTGGATAACATAGGATCCATGGGGAATTCTGCCATCTTTCGCCCGATCTTGGTCAATTCACCACGATCATTGAAAGCTCCGAGCGCATAGAGTAAATCCAACGCTCGAATCAATGTATCACCCGGAGGTGGGTCTAAGAAATCGAAGCCGATGAGATCGTTAATGCCGAGCGACTTGAGCAGCAGAACTACGTTTGCCAGGTTTGTCCGCTGGATTTCGGGCACGGTGTCTTCGTCAAGCTCCTTCATGTAGGCTGATTTAGTGTATAACCGGAAGCACTTTCCAGGAGCGACTCGACCTGCTCTTCCCGCACGCTGATTGGCGGCCGCGCGAGAACACTAAGTGCAACAGACACATGAGTTCACCACGTCTCTATTTTGGACGCAAGATCATAACTTACTGGAACAACGACCAAAGATTCCATACCTGTTCGAGGATTGTACGAATTCTGCTTAACAAAACCTGGGTCGATTACGTACACGACACCATCGATGGTGATGGATGTCTCGGCAATATTGGTAGCCAGAACAACTTTTCGAGCTTTGTCCGGAGTCGGCTCAAAGATCTTGGCTTGCATTTCTGTCGGTAAATTGGCGTAGATGGGACAGATCACCAACTCGCCTATTTTGTTTCCCAGTGCGCGAGCCGTTTCTTCCAAGTTTTCTTGAGCTGCTTCAATTTCGTCTTGACCCGTAAAGAATACGAGGATGTCACCTTTGGGTTGAGTAGTATGAATTTGGAAGACGGTGGTAACAGCAGCGTGAAGGTAATTTGCCTCAGGGCTTGGGGTGTATAAGATGTCGACAGGGTACATTCGCCCAGGTACTAGGCGCATTTCAGGCGAATTGAATAAAAGATCAACTTGTGTGCCTAGCATCACAGCGGAGTTATCGGTTCATTCTGACTGACTGTTAAAGATCGGAGCATCATCGAAGTATTCTGAGAACTTGGCAGCATTCATAGTGGCGCTTGAGATCAAGAGCCGGAAGTCCGGACGGAACCGAGCGATATCCTGAGAACGGGAAATGTCAATCAATCAGTTGAACTTGATGGCTAGAAACACCAAGCGCAGCAGAATAACTTGCATTATACCTTGACCAAGCCCAACAAAATATCAGTACTCAGCGTGCGCTCGTGGGCCTCATCAATAATCATAGCGTTGTAACCGGCAAGATCAGGCTCCGTCATGAATTCTCTGAGCAGCATGCCATCCGTCATGTATTTGATGACTGTCTTGGGTGACGTGCAATCTTCAAAACGGATGGAATATCCAACGGCATCTCCCACACGTACACCCATCTCTTCAGCTACTCTTGCTGCTACTGACATGGCAGCTACTCGACGGGGCTGAGTGCAGCCTATCTTACCACCGTCTTTCGTGTAGCCAGCTTCATGCAGATATTGCGGTAGTTGAGTCGTCTTCCCTGAACCAGTTTCTCCGACCACGATCAACACTTGATACTCTGCAACTGCTTCGAGCAAACGTTCACGCCATTCGTATACCGGAAGGGATTTTCGCACTTCATCTATAGATTTGGCTGTACGCAGAAACCAAAGTGGGGTCAACTGCAGGCATGACATTGACCAACAAAAACATCCAGAGCCAGCTTACCTCGACGTTCAGCCGCGTCAATCTGGGCTTGGAGAGCTGCATCTTTAGCACTTAAAGTACCACCTATCCTGCTATCCTTGTCCATCAAGAATGCAATAGTTGCACTCTCGTCGAAAACAAATTCGTAATCTTCCACAAGCGTTGGACGGTCTAGAGCGCCATATTTTGTAGTCGCATTTTGAGTTTGAATACTTTCGTATCGGTCCACATCTGTCACGAATTCATCCGCCGGCCTTTTGCTTTCCTCGTACCGCTTATACAGAGCATCGTGTTTTTTCTTCTTATCCAACCGGCCTTGTTCGGTAATGTAATCTGAAGATCATTTACAAAATGTTAATTAGAAACATATTTCGGGACTCACTAAGCGAAATACAAGTGCAAGCATTTGGCATTACCTTCAGGCATCATGTACCCATCATAGCCGTCATCAATACCCATTCTTTCTTGTGCGAGGCGCAAGACTTCTTTTTTCTTGTTCAATTCCCTGACCTCGCGCTGAGTCATGACGACGCCTTTAAAGTCAGCTTCTTCATCCAAGATCTCCTGTTTTAACAATTCAATCTGTTGTAGTTCTCTTTTGCTCAGATATTCCTGTCGAGCCCGTTTCCGCACTTCTGGCATCGCCGCTTTTCGAGCTTCCTCATTATTTTCTAGATCGCGACGTCGGATCTGATCAGGAGTGAGCTTAGATGTCTTGTCCTCAACAATTTTCTTCGTCTTGTCTCGATCTTTTGCTTTCAGTCTCTCGGCAAATTCATCTCGTTCACGAGCATCTTCCAACCGTTCCCGCTCTATCCGTTGCGCTTCCGTCTCCTTCGAACCTTCACCTTCAGAGCCATCCTGAGAACCAACAGATCTTCGCCGTTTCTTCGCCGCTCGTTCTTCTTCGTCACTTTCCCATCCCTCTTGCCCGGTCTGTGCTTTCTTTCTCGACGTCGCCTTTTCCTTCTTTTGTTTCTTGATCTCAACCTTTTCCTCGAGTTGTTCATCTAACACGAGTGAGAATTTTTGTTTTTGGAGTGCCTTGGCCTCGGATTCAGATTTCTTGCGCGCCGCCTCGGCTGCGTCCTTCTTCGATTGTTTCCCAACATTCTTCGATGACGACCCTCGGGGAACGCGTTTGAAAAGCTCATTCGCAAAATAGTCCGTCTCTGCTGTAGAGCTGAGTCCGACGTGGACAAGCGAAGAAACGAGTGCCTTGGGGTTGGTAGCAGTACTGGCCGTCTTGATCATGTAATCCACCATCGCGCTGTCCGACATCTCGAACAATCGTAAGATGCTGTCGCTAACCCATTGGCGTAGCTGGGAAGAGCTCATCGGAGTAGAATGTATAAGTGTATCGAAATCAGATATTCCCTGGTTGATTGGTCACTGGAGAAGTCGAGCTGAGGACAAGTCAGAGCCTGACAAATTCACTCAGAGTCCAAGTGATCGGTCATCTGTCGACTGTCGGGCGCCGCCCGCAGCTGCACGCACAATACTGTAAAATGTTAAGCGCGGTGATGCGCGCCTGACTCCGACCCGACCCGACCCTGAACGCTTTGCCAGTCTTTGGCCTTGCCTGACAGGCTCACTCTGGTACCGGCACGCCTTGAAGCTAGGCCAAGCTTGGCAATTTGTACCACTTCACATGCCTTGAAGAAGGTAGCTTGCTTTGATGTTGAGTTTTTCTTTGCCAAAAGTCTCATCTAAAGGCTTACAGTTTTGGGCGCAGGCAAGCTCAGGCACCCCATCCCATAACAGCTGAAAACCTTCAACGAGTTGGCCTTGGCTAAGTTTGGTCCGTCTGAACTGCAGACCACCTTTGTTAATGGGAGAGGCTCAAAGTTATTATGGCTTCTGAAGGGTAGGCTGGAGCCCGAGGATTCAATCCCAAGTTTATTTCAGCACTTCATTGCAATAACCCCCTGAATTGGCCAATCTTCGTTCATTCTGTTTTGTGTCTCCTGTTGCTAAATGTATGCAAGATTCCTCAAGAGTCCAATATCAGACAATCTCACTATGTCTGTTCCACCGCATTTATGTATATCATCAGTCAAGCTGGAAAAGCATCAAATTCAATTTGACAATTTTACACCAACCACCAACAAACATACATACAACGCTATTTTTGTCAGTGTTGTAAGAGATAAATGATAGATGACTTGCGAATAAGGGCAAATGCAGGATCCCAACTTGTATAATAGGTTTTTGGAAGCACCAGCATGTGGATAAGCGCAAGGAATGACGGTGCCAAGGATCCATTGTGACAGCACCGACTGCAATAAAACTAAAAGTTATTCAGGAGCAATCAGGGCGATTGAGGTGACGTCAGCCAGTGTCTAGAGACTAATTCCACTGATCGATGTGACACCTAACATGAAGTACAAGATATAGCTCCGCCGCTGGGGACTCTTACACCAACCATCCCGAAGCAACGGTGTATTCATCATTACCACCTCCTCGTTCCGCCGCAGTTTTCGCAGCCTTGTCCGCTCTAGCATTCATGCGTCTCGGTACCGCCCAAAACGATATTTCACATCCCGACTTTGCGAAGGAGCCCATGACAGTAGATAATTCCTGCCAGAGGTCCTTATTTGCAACCGGTTTTCCAGAAGCAACACGCCAGCCTCGAGCAGCCCAATTACGAAGTCGACTTGTGGCATGATTGGCCACATATTCGGAGTCGGTGATAACTACAATTCGCTCCCAGCCTTCTCCCCACCAGGTACGGTAAGTCAAAGCAGCAAGTACAGCACGAAGCTCGGCGCGGCTGTTTGTATGCGTGTAAATCTGACCATCGACGCCTTTATTTTCCAGTGCGAAGTTGACCTGTCCGTCCTTGCCATCCTTGAATACGAATGCAGCTCCAGCTCTTGGTGAGGTAACGCTAGAACCATTGTCAAGACAAGATCCGTCTGTGTAGATACACATGGTCTTGAGACCGGAGACGAAAGGCACGAAGCGACGGCGAATACAGTAGCGGTATATAAAAGCAGCTGGAGTGGAGGCATTAGCCTTGCGCAGCGGAAAGACTTCATCGGGCGATAATTCGACATTGCTCGAGTCTGAGGGTGGTTGAAATTTAGTGGCTACCCAAACGCCATTTTCGCCCTCTCCCATCAGATGACGAGCTCGAGAAATAGACGTTGGTGAAGGAATAGGACGACCAGCATATATTGCAGGCACAGTGACCAGTTCACCAGTGCTAGGATGCTTCATCTTGGGGTGAAATTCGTGAAGTTTAAATTTTGGTGGCATGTTGGTGGGAACTGTGCCATGCATAGTGAAGTCACCGTTAAGATCCAGAACAAGGCGAGGGCAGTCTTCAGCCTCGGAGTCGTAATCCATCTTGAATTATGCTTGCTTATGTAAGTCTGTTTCTAACAGAAAAACGAGCACGAAAATACAAAGTGATTGGTTATCATATTCGAAGCTACAATATGACAGTGTCGAATAGAAAAAAACGATCCTACCAGGCTTAATTGGCGTCGGTGTTGATGGCAGCTTTTCGATCTCGAACGCGTTTAACCACGGAAGCCTCGATTGGCCTCGATTAAAAGTTGGGAAGCTGTTTAGATAGCCAGCGAATAGAGTATACCGAGCGCGTTGTGCCTTCAATCACGTCTGACTGTGATGGGAAGTGAACTGCGATGATCAAAGACTGTGTGGGGGTTGATTAGAGCTGAGGAGGTCCAAGGCTGTGTAGCAGGGCTGCAAGTGTAGCAGGGTTCCCCTAGACCCTGTAGAATAGACCCTTGGTAACATCGGTACCCTTGGTAACGTATATTATGTCAAGGGTCTCCCTCGGACTAGCCCGATCAGGGTCTTCAGACTTCTACTCTTGTTTGTAGATTCTTCTCATTTGTGTTGTATCACAAAGAATGCAGTTGTCAAGGACTTTAGTAGCTATAGGGGTCTCCCTTTCCACTCTTGAAAGGTGGACGAGCGAAGTTTCAAACTGTCATTATCCTCTTTACTGTTCACTAGTTATCACAGACTAGAGACCGTATATACCTCTCCACGCATATCGTTGTTCTCTACATTGCTCGTATTACCTCTCTTAGAAATAACACGTGATCATATATCCTTATAAATACCTTGATCCTTGAACCCCAACCTAGAGACAGGTTAGACTTGACGTGGGTAGAATCATTCCCGTTACACAAGCACCCGAGCTACAGTCAGGTCATGCAGGCTAAAGGGGTGCATCTATATTACAAGTAAACTCGTAAAGGTCCAAACACGATAAAAATAAAATACTTAAAATAAAAATAAAATAAGAATGGTTGTTGTAGAGTTACTCTATAAAGATGTATACAGGGGGTACAGTGCGGAATGTTAATACAAATGCACTTAAAAAAAAACAAAAAGAAAAAAAACAAGGGGGTGCATGACGATAGTGGGACATGCACCCTAAACCGCCTTATACCGGCATGACCTGCACCTAACAGATCGGCGAGAGCCGATGTAGAAAAGGGATCCTTGGTACGGCACCAAAGGACTGTAAACAAGCTCGGCTAAAACCGAGAGGGATCCAAGATCCATGAGCCAGGAGCCCTGCACACCCAGATGGAAGTCCAGTGCTCAGTTGGTAAAGAAAAACGCTGGGTTACTGTCACTAACCCAGCTTGAGAAACAGCACGAGCGCGAATGCTCGATTAGCGGATGACAGTAGGTCAAAGACCTCCACTCCTTGACACCTCAGAGCCAGGGACAGCCAGCAAGGGTCTCAAGGCGTGTAGATTGGTCAAACCAGGAGTAATGGAGAGAAACACTATACTGGACCTTTTAATTGCAATGTAAAAGACAAGTTCCTTCAGACTCATTCAGTCATCATAAGGAATCCTCGTGCCCCGTCTCTGAGCACTTAAATTTCCTTTTATGTTAGTGAGGTTTTAATAAATTCTACGCCCCAGTTTCGTACTCAGGCCTCAAATTAACCCATAGTTCTGGTCCTGTTACACAAGGCTGTTTGAGGAAATTCCTGGAAATTCAGGGCGGGTGAGGAGAGAAGCGCAGTTTCAGGCACGTGAAATTTCCTGACCGATCTCACGTCACTGCGACGTCGCGGCAAAGGCTGGCGGTGAGCAATCTTATGTTGATTTCTCACCAAAGGCACAACACAAAGGCATCTGCAAATTGAACAGTCCAGGATCTACACCAGGATTGTGATGCATGGTGACAATATTATTTATGAGTAACTCTTTGAACAGGTCAACCAATAAAATTTTCAAAGTTTTGGATGGGCACATGAGGGTACCAAGAATGTCAAGAGCACTTGAAGAAACCATTCTTGGGGACATTATTGCTGCTTTTTTTTTTTTTTTGGTAGAGATGTTATTTGGTAAAGGTTGGTAGATAAGTACATGACCAGCCTGCGTTTAACCAGTAACTGGGCTAGATACTCGAGTTTTCCTCCCTGGATTCAATCGGGGTTTGGAGTAATAGGTGTTGGAGGGCGCTTTAACGGATCGGAATATGGAGCTGACTCAGCTCATCACTTGTGGACTTATAGGTCACGTGATTTCAAAGTTAACACAGTTTCAGTATGATGTCATGTTTTTAGGTCGTGGTAATCTTTAGATCAATTTTTCGTCTTCTGGCTGTCCACACCACCAAATTATATTGCTGCTTGTCGTTTGCCAGAAAAAACTTACAAAAATATTCATTTTTCAATCTTTTTTTTTTTTTAAAATAATAATTTTCCCACCTCTTCCCACCCTTTTATTTATCGACAGCAGTCCTATCCGTTTTGTGTTTCAGCAGGTTTTAGATACAAGTGTCTTTGGTGTTTGATATTTGATTCTTTTTGGAGTTTTGGGCATTATACTTTTTCGGTTCTGTTAATAAAACAAAGACTGGAGAGATACACAGTCTCGTAAGTAGTCTGAGGGGAATACAACCTCAGGAAGTGATGACCGTAGTGAAGAGCAGACCTGCTCGAAATGTGAGGTAGGAAAACGGTGAAGAAGAAGAAATCGAAGAATTAAACGATGAGACTCTTTCTTATATACACGTTTCTTACTTCATAGCATTGCTTGGCGTCATGCACCTCTCACTCTCAAAAGACCATCTACTGCTCTTACTATCAGAAGTTCATCTACATGTCTTACTCCCAACAGACCTTCTACGTCATAATCAACTAATGTCGTCTAGTGAAGTAC
>KI577387.1:4070-14391 GCA_000500245.1 Cronartium ribicola 11-2
GTGGATTGGACACTTGGATATGTTGTTGTGGTTTCTATTCCTTTTCAATATATCTCTTTCTCTTACTTGTTCTCAAATGAACTTCTCCTTTTGTAATCATATGGACAGACCCATATAAGCCTGTCACATGATTAAAGAAGACAAGTTCTCGTGGTTTTGGTTCCAGTTGGACTGTGCATGTGTATTGGGTTACACATTGTGCTGCTTCATCTAAAACAGACTGTCCCCATCTGGTGGAATGGAAGACAGAAGATCTGGAGCTTTGACTATGAGCCTTGGTCTCTCTATTCTTTAATAACAGCACTGGTGGTACTGTAGGCTCGTGGTTTTCCCTATTACTCATCTTTTTCTCATTACATCATTCACTGCTTACTCATTCATTTTTAATCTGGTGAATCTTCTTGTTTCTCTTGTGACTTGGTGACTTGTCTCATTTCTCTTACTCTCAGTCTCTATAAATACTTGTCTCTCTCTCATGTTTTATCAATCATCATCTTATTACTCAATAATGTATCATTTACTATCATCAGAAGTATTATTCCTTAAATACTAGCCTTGAGAAATTATCATCACTTACCTTTTTACTCTGATTATTAACACCGTGCTTAGAGCCTCTTTGAAGATATCTTTCTCTCTCTAGTCCAATTTAGGATTCTAGTCTCGTGATTTGTAGGTCTTGATTGATTTACTTATCTTTCTTTCATCAGAAGTAATCACTATATTACAGTAAGCCCTTGATTTGGCGTGTAATATAGCCTACTTCCTGACATCTTTTATGAGGTATAATTTTGGGTTGGTTAGGATCATCAAATAATGCAGGTTTGTTTCCAAAACCTTATAATTCTGGATTTTGAACTACAAGATCATGGCCACAGCTGGCTTGTTTCACTTCAACAATTGTACATTTAAATTGGGTTGGCTGAGGTGAGCTTTCAGTACAGTTTTCTTGGATCAACTGCTTCAAGGAAAAGACTTCTTAGATAGATAGCCTTGAATTGGAACTATCATAGATAGGCATGGACTACACATGGGGGTGAATTTCTAGAGAATAAACTTTCATGTGATTTCTCTCTAGAAAGTAGAGCCACCCTCTTCCCTTGCATACAAACTTATGGGTATGAGCTGAAGTGTATCTCATGAAGGTTATATGAAGATTTGTGAAAGGGTTTTTTTGACATAGAACTCTAACCAGCACATGTGTGAGATTTGTATTCTGAGCCTCTTGGTACAGTTACATAACTTGGAGGAGTATGTGATTGGATTTGATGAATATAAAGATTACATGTATTTCGTACCATTTTACAAGTACAGCAAGAAGTGAAGAGTATAGTATTGAAGAGGTGAGAAAAAGTCTTGTGATGATCTCAAGCTAGGACTACATAAGAGATGAGCATTTTTTTTTTGATAAATCTCCATGGGAGTAGTCTCAAGATGAGGCAAAATGAGAAGATGAAAGAAGGAATGAGACAAGTGGTAAGTTAAAATGATACAGTATGTACTTTTTTTTTTTTTTTTTGAGCATGAATGGGGGGGTCCCAGGTCCCTCCCCTCCTCAGAGTTCCAAATTTAAGGGTTTTCGAATCTGATTTAGAGTGTGAGTGTTGTGTATACAGTAGTTTAGTTGGGTTCTCCTGAGTTCTCTCGACTCCTTCACTCGTTCTCGGTTCCATCCTATCCTGATCAGCTATTCAACACACTCAACTCAAATTAAAAGCTATCAACAATCGAACCGATCCGAATCAAATTCATTTGACTTTGATTTCAGTTGATTTTGTGGGCATTCACTTTTTTTCAGTTTATCAACACTTTTAAAATTAATGAACGACCTACTCGACTAATCAAAACTCATTCTCAGCCGATCAATCACCACTTATCACAATTCGAATTTGATTTATCTTTAACCCTTTCTCTTATCAGGTATAGTAGGTAATCTCGTTTACCCTCTAGCTTCTTTCCCTTAAGCATTCACCTTACTGACTCACTCTGCTTTCTGTATCCTTGAATCTGTTTTTTTTTTTCAAAAAATTATATTCTTGACCTTTTTTTTTTCAAATCCCAAGAACCTCTTTGTAGGAATACTTCTTTTGATCTCTGAATTCAAATCGAACTTTGATCATGACTGAGAAACAAATCAATCGATCTAATACCCTTACAGTCAATCATCAGCACTCATCAATCCTCAACGGTCCTCCTCCATCTCCAACTTCATCTATTCGTAATATGCCAAAATCGAAGACTTCAGGTGCAGCTAAGAAGAAGAATAAGAAGAAAGCTGCTCAAGCTGCTCGTCAATTGGATTCAAACTTGAATGATCTATCGATCGAGAATCAGGATACGAGTAGTATCGCAAGTCGATCTGATATGATTGGAGCTTACCCTAACGAAGATACCTCCTCTCTAACTCAACCTACACCAACCGAGAGCGTATCTCAAGATGAGGATGAAGATCGACTTACAACTCATGCTATGCATCCTAGTCTAGCCGCTGCTACCCGACAAACTCAGGAAGACTTGTTGGCGACAGCAAATGACTTGTATCGACAAATCGAAACTGCTGCTGCTGCTGCCTTAGCTTCTCACCTCAGTCCACAGAGTTTGGCTAATATTGGGAACAATAATACAACTCAAACAAGTGGTGTCATTCAAGGTGGTGGTTCGACCCAGAGTGAGTGTACTATGACCTTTTGCTCATTCTTGCCTTTTGTTTGGTGTCCTGGCTTGGCGTAGCCGAACGCCTTGCCCATCACTGACTCATGGTCTGATTTGATGTCCTCGGTTACCTTCTCCCTGCGCTTTGGTATTGATGACTCGCTTTTTAGATGGTCACGCACCTCATCCGGATGATGATGCATACTGGACTTCACTTCCATCTCATCTGCGATCTTTCATTCGCTCAGCTCTTCCTCTTGCCGCCGGACATACATCAGCAAACTCAAATCAGCTTCAGTCATCAGCTCAGAACCATCCACCGGTCCTACCCAATTTGTCTTCGTTTGCTCATGCCACGGGTATGATCACTTCGACTACAGCATCGAACAATCAACAGAACGTACCTCAACTTTCGAGTGAACAGATGGCTGCTGCTGCTGAACAACTTGCGCGTGTGGTTCAGAGTCATGATTGGGGTAGAGCGGTTTCAACAGCTGCACAACAAGCCGGTCTCACACATTCTAACAGCATGAATCACATCCTCAACGGTAACTCTCGGACGTCTCACAATTACGGAAGAGATATTAACGGTGGGGCTGCAACAGTCAGCGTGACAGGTGGAACGGTGACTGGAACTATACCACTTGGTTCCTTCACTCTCCCCCTACCTTTACACTCATCCCATCCAGATCATTCTCATCACGTATCCCACAGCGTGAATGTCAGCGAACCCGTCTACTATACTGGCGAGACGACGATCGTGACTTCTCGGATGGGTGACAAACATAATGGTGATGATGGTCTGCTCGATGATGACTATTACAGCGATGACGGCAGGATCTTGCGGAACGATATGGCGCTCAACAGCACGGTGCTTAGCTGTCGGCATAACTTATCCGAGCAAACTAGTAACGATAGTAACATGGGCACTAATCATTCATCGCTAGGAACAGCTGCTGCAGGAAGTAAGAAAAAGAAGAAGAATAAAAAAAAGAAGTCGGTACGTTAAATGTTGCATCCTTTCTACAAATTTCTCCCAGGTACCCATTTCTGAGTCTTCAAATGACCTTTATCTTTCTCGTATCTCTCCTGGGTTTCTTGTAATAGGCCAATATTAGCTCAAACGAAGCCGCACCAAATGTAGAGCCGATCCCAAATGTTCCTCCACCTCCACCTCTTCAACGAACGACATCCACCGCCGCAAATGTTCCTTCTCATCCTATACCACATCCCTCTAAAGCTACATCTCAACCCCCACAACCTCCAGCAGCACGTAAACAACTGCCACCCGATTCACCGATTCCTAACTATAACCAAACCAATCAGCCACCGCTCACACGACTACCACCGATGCCAAATAATGGAATTATCCCGAAAAAGAAAGCAACTGGTGTACCTATCCCTGCTGCGACCACCAACTTGACACCTCATAACCAGAACTCTGCTTCTTCCTCCACGATCGCCAATACACCAAACCTCAATCCCTCTCATCCGCCTACCGAACGTGAACGGATTCGAGACTTTTGGCTTACACTGAATCAGGAGGAGCGAGCAAACTTGGTAAAGATTGAGAAGGATGCAGTACTCAAGAAGATGAAGGAGCAGCAAAGACATTCTTGTTCTTGCGCGGTTTGTGGACGTAAAAGGTTGGCAATAGAACAAGAGTTAGAAGTTTTATATGATGCATACTATGACGAGTTAGAGAATTATGCAGAAGCAAGCAAAAAGTATTATGGATCATCATCAGATTTGAAACTTAAACCTGGCGTGAAAGGAAGTTCAAATCCCACAATTTATCCAAAACCACCCGGACCAGGTCCATTTCCAGGAAGTGTAGATGTGATGACGACACCAAATTCCTCTACAACAAATTCTACGACACCTAAAAAAGCGGTAGTACCAAAACCTACAAGAGATCATAAAAACATTCGACCTAGACCTACACCTCATACTCAACACGCATCAGTACAGAATTCTAACTCATACCCATCACAACCACCTGCCAAGCGAACGCTCCCACCTCCATCTACGACTACTAATCAACCTAAGAAAGCACCTTCTCATCATAGTAATCATAGTGATCAAGATCATACACATAGTCCAAGCTGTCCTCATCACCCTCATCACCATGGACCGAATCATTACCATACCCGTGGTAAAGCCGTTGTCAACAATAATGGTGTATCACAACCAACTTGTCATCCACGATCTAGGCATCAAGTTGAAGAAGATATGTTTCCGGACGATGAAGTAGATGATGAGGATGATGAGGATGAGTATGATGAAGAGGACGAAGATGAATACGATGAAGTTGGTTTCTTCTCTTCTCACGTCTCTCTGCGTAAGAGACCCAAATTCTGAAAACTGACTTGGGTTGAATTTATCAACATCTTTATAGGAAGAGGAGGAAGATCAAGAGTTTGAAGACGATGATGAAATACCAGCTCTAGAAGAAGTACCAACTGAAACACCTAATCCTCCGGGCGGCGGTGGACAGATTAAAAAGCCCCAAGTAAACGGTGCTGTTGGGACTTACAACAATTCCAATAATAATAACTCGAAGGTCGACAAAGCGACAGCAGGAGCAGCTTCTAACAATAATAATAACGGAGATCTCTTCGGATTTGGAAATTCTCTTACCGTCAAAGGTCAGTAGGCTTGTGTCAATTTGATTTTTCCGTTTTCTTTTCTTACGGCATTCCTTTGAAAAAAAAACTACTTTTGTTGTTGTTGTATACCACCCTGAACACAACGTGTATTGAGCTCATTGCGTTTTTTTTCTTCCTTCTTTGCCTGTTTATCTGTTTTCATTTTTTGTTCTTCCCCTCCCCGTTTTTGCATCTCGGTCCAGGAGGTATCTTGACCGTTGCCGATGACCTGTTGCGAAACGATGGACAGAAATTCTTGGAGATGATGGAATCTTTAGCTGATAAACGTATTCAACGAGAACGAGATGCGGCCGAGAATCTTTTGGCGGGCTTGGAGGATGAGGATGAGGAGGAGGAGGAGTATGATGACGACGAAGAAGATGACGATGATGATGAGGTATGTCTTATTCAGATTGATATGTCTTTACGCAAAGACGCACTCATTGATTAATTTGTCTGATGGTCATAGTTGGATGAGGATGACGGTTTCGACGACGAGATTGTGACAGAGGAATATCGTATGAAAGAAGGAAGGCGGATGTTTCAAATTTTTGCTGCTCGGATGTTTGAACAACGAGTCCTAACCGCATACCGAGAGAAAGTCGCACAAGAGAAGCAGGCCCAATTACTTCGAGAGCTCGAAGACGAAGATCGGATGGCTCAAGAGCGGGAGTTGAAAAAGGTTAAGGATGCACAAAAAAAGAAAGAGAAAAAGAAGGCACAAAAGCAGCAGAAGGATCAAGACCTCGCTCGGAAATTGAAAGATAAAGAACAGGAAGAATTAGCCGCTAAAGCTGCAGAAGAAGCTAAATTGGAAGCCGAACGACGTAAACAGGAAGAACAACGATTGAAACGCGAAGCTCAACGAAAAGCTCAAGAAGCTGAACGGGCTAAGAAGGAGGAAGAAAAACGGAAGCGAGTGGATGAGGAAGCTCGGAAGAGGAGGGAGAAGGAAGAAAAACAGAGGTTGGAAAAAGAAGCTAGGGCTATAAAGGAAAAGGAGGAACGCGAAAGGAAAGCGAAGGAGGAACAAGAACGAAAGATGAAAATTGAAGCTGAGCGTAAAGAGAAGGAAGCTAGAGAAGCTAAAGCTAGAGAGGCAGCTGAACAGAGACGACGAGCGGAGGCCGAAAAGAAAGAGGCAGAGGAAACAGCTAAACGCGAAGCGGCGAAGGCAAGTGATCAACTCTTCTTCTTCATTGTTATCTTGTATACTTATCTAGTGATGTTACTCTGATCTATCAACTGCGGTCTTCTTTCAGACTGCTGCTGCAAAACTTGCAGCCCAAAATAAGAACGCCGCGGCCGCCGCTGCTGCTCATCCTAAAGCACCATCGCGACCAACAGTTTCC
Source organism: Cronartium ribicola 11-2 (assembly GCA_000500245.1). Classification (NCBI taxonomy): domain Eukaryota; kingdom Fungi; phylum Basidiomycota; class Pucciniomycetes; order Pucciniales; family Coleosporiaceae; genus Cronartium; species Cronartium ribicola. Next base: position 10,720 of record KI577387.1, read on the forward strand.
CTCCGTACGGCCACCCCGAAACAATCTGCGCCTGTTCCGAAAGTCCCAGCAGCTCCACCTGCTCAGCCTTTGATGCCAGTGAATTCGTTTCCGAACCATACACCTGGCCGACCCGTCGTACCTCCATCTGTTCCAATAGCTCCAAGACAGATGTCTATCGGTATTGGTTTGGGACGACCGGCTTCAGCCGCGGCAGCTCCTCCCTTCTCCGCCGCAATTCCTTCGATGGCCGGACCTTCGTTCACCAACGCACCTCCTAGACCTCCTAGTGCTCAGTATGGAACCACGTATCCTTTGCACCATTCCTTTGGTCCCTCTGCGAACCTTCAGAACTTGCCACCTCCTGAGATGCATGCTACCATCAACAACATTGCACATTCTCCCAACAGCGCCGCATCTTTTCCTGCCATGGGTGGCTTTCAACCACCCATGGGAGGAGGACCGATCATGCAAGCGAACGTCGGCCGTACGTTCTCAGGTCCCGCGATTGCAGCCTCGGCGCCTCAACAGCAGCAACTACACCACCGATCCAGCATTGTCTCGTCCCTACCACCATCCACTCCTACTCATGCATCAGGCCTCATCAGTCCCAGTCTGAGTTCGGCTACCAGTCCCCTGAGCGCTTTGCACCTTGGAAGTGAGCCTGTGAGGAAAGCCAGTGCGAGTGCCATTGGTCCAATAGGTCCTTCCTCCTCTCACGTTCGTCGAAAGTCAGTCGTGGACGACGGAGGCTTTGTTTCAAATGGCTTGTTCCCGAATTCGATCGAACCCATAGGTCGACCTCGAGCTAACGGAACCTTACATATGATGGATCCGATCAGTAGCAATAGTGACCAAGATTCGAATTCGATCTCAGCTGGCGGTGCATCACCTCGCTCACCTGTCAACGTTTTAGGTTCATCAGCGTTACTAACTGATGAGGATACGACTCTCGATTTCACTCGTCGTCATACTATTCCGACCAATCTTCCACCAGCTAATGCTAATTCAGCCTCTTTTTTCTCTCCAGCCTCACTTGATGGTGGACTTGGAGTTGGAAATAGTATCTGGGGTGCCACACCTTCATCGGTTACTGGTTCTGGATGGGGTTCATCGATGCTTTCTTCTAATCAACCAGCTCCACCACCTTCGAGCGTACCTAGGACGCCACTTCCATCTGTCTTACCGTCACCTTCGATGAGGGAGAACGCATCAGATTGGATTCGTCGACGCGCAATTTCAGCTTATTGTAACATGCGACTGAATGAGAAATGGATCCCAGTAGGTGATGTGTCGATCGAGATGCAACGCATTCACCCTGATACAGCAAATGTTAGCTTAAAGGATATGGTCGATGCCTGTCTCATCAAGCGTAACATTCATAATGGTGGTGGTGATTGGCAATTCAGTCAACAAGGTACAGTCTTGTTTGCGCGTTGGTTACCGATCTCGAGTCAAGAAGTTCTTGGTAGTAGTGTTGTCTCAAATGGGGTGCCGGCGGTCAATTAGAATCTTACGCTCTCACAAAACGGTACTTTGGGTTGTTCTACCTCATAGATTATCACCTTTCCTCTTTTGTTTCTTTCTTCCTCTGTCTCTCTCTCTCTCTCTCTCATTCCTAAAGGAAACCTCTCCCCCCAAAAAAGAAGAAAACTTTTTTTTTACAATAACCAAAAATTTCTTTGTGTGCTTTACATTCGTTCTAGACTACCTTTTGTTACTCCTCTCACGAAAAGGGGGAGGGTAACTTTGATTTGGGAAGTAAAGAATTTATCAAAAAGTGGGAAGTTAATGGTCTTTGTGTTGTTCTTTGGTTGCTTTATAATGTGTTTTTGCTTTTGAAGAGAGAAGGAGAAGTTGGGCGGGTCAGTACTAAACTATCATACCACGTAAATCAATTTCATTTTTTTTTCTTTAAGAAATCTGAATTTGTTTCAATGGTTTTTTGGGAGCTTGAATATGAGAGTGTGAGAGTAAAAGCGAAAAAATCAAGACAAGATGGTTTGGGGTGCCACACATTATCAAACAGCCACCATTTTGGTTACAGTTCTGGCTTATAAAAGTCAAAGACAACGGGTTCGAGAAGTTTTGGCACCCGGATGCTGGTTTGAGTTACAATAGTGACCAATAACTTCAAGGTAGGTGCAGAGTGGACAAGATTGAGGGTTCAAACACTGCGTGAATGAAGAGAGAAGGACCTGAAGTGTAAATTTTATAGAGCAACAATTCATCAGAAGATCTTTGAACAACAAACATTTCTTTTGCTTCACACGCTATTCATGTAGAGTGATGGAGGGAGGGTGTTCAATTTTTCCTCGTATCATTGTGTCGCTTTTGCCTGTAATGATGTTTCAATATTATAGAAAGAATTATAATGAGTGAGTGAGGAGAATGATCAAGACAGGATAAAGAGTAATGGGAATAGGAGTGCGAAGTTGAATGGTTATGGTACAACAGTTACACTTACAAGCTAGCCTCCAATTCGTCGAGCTTCTTCTTCTGTCGGTCGAGTTCGGCTCTGAACTTCTTCATATCTTCGGCTTCCTAGATGAAAGAAGAAGTTAGAGAAACCGAAATTGTAGAATTCTTTCGAATGATATCACTATGAGAAAAAGAAGGACGACAAAAAAAGTGGATTAAGATTGTCACTCTACCTTCTCGCGCACGTAACGTAATTCTTCACCACGCTCACGTTGAGAAAACTCTTTACTATTTGCAGCTGAGCCAGCCTCGTCGGAGCTGTAGTAGGTTTGTTGGTCAAAATAGAAACGCTCTCTTGAAAAGACAAAAGCTGAGAGTGTGAGAAAGATATGACGTACTAAGCTCGGTGTTGTTGGCTGAAGGTAGATGTTCTGGCTGAAAGGTAGAGCATTCGAGTGGCTCGAGTCAGAGATGTTGATAACATGATGTTGATGTAGGATTTTGGATTGTGGAAGGGGGGAAGGAAATGAGCTGTAGCAGGGCTACGTTCGTCCTTCTTACTTTCTTACACCATCTTCCTTTACCTTCTATCTATGGTTCCTGCCCTACTTATTTCATTATGTACTATGTTCATGTGACGTAATCCTTGATTTTTTTTTTGATTTTTTTAAACTTAAAATCTTTAAAGTGCGTTACATACACCTCTGGACTACCTGTTGAACTATCCAGAGCAGTGTACAGAGTGTACTTGTATCACTGCTCTGGATAGTAAATCCCCGCGGTCGCAGCACTCGCCCCCGTCGCAGCCGTCGCAGATTACAACCCTCCCAAAATCACACCAAGTCCTTGCTTACTATCAATCTACATATATACCACCCACCTACACTCACCCAGACACTACTGTAACTGTAACATCATCGATTACCTGCTCACTGCTCAAGTAAGCAGTGACTTTCCAGTGATTGACAATCACCCTCACCAGCTCTCACCCTCTTTCTCAACTTCAACTAAATGTTTTTCTCCACTGTCCACATCAAGATGCCCAGACACTAGAAATGTTTTCACTTATTCCTAAGGGTATAATGCCCCCCTGCAGAATGATTTTCTCACCCTATATTCCTGCCCGGAATAATGCACGCTAAATCATTAAAAATTCAAAATGACCACTGTGGAACTCCCAAGGTGGGCAGAGCTTGAGTAGGAGATCTTTGAATTCAACAACAAAGAACAAGACTATACTACTCTAAGGGGCTTATTTATGCTTCAACAGAT
>KI577408.1:0-15292 GCA_000500245.1 Cronartium ribicola 11-2
AAAAAAAACTATTTAGGACTCCAAGAACAAAGACGATAAAAGAAAAAACAATTCAATGTAGAGAGAGAGAGAGAGAGCAGATGACAAAAAAAAAAAGAAAGAAGAAAGCAGCTACAATTTCCAAGAAAAAAAAAAAAGAATGAACCATTGAAAAAAAAAAAGAAGGCTTTAAAAACACATCTTCTCTTTCCCCACATCATGATATACCCAATTCCTCCCCTTATATCTCTTTATCAATTTTTGATTTATATATATTTATATGATGATGCAAAAAAAAAAAAAAAGAAAAAGAGAAAAGGAATGAATGTAATAAAATGAATGAATGAAAAAAAGAAGAACAGAGTAGGTAGAGGTATGAACAGGTTATATAGAACAAACTAAAAAAACATTTCTTTCATGTATATTCAAAATGTATGTATTTATATAGTTGTAAAAAAAAAGAAAGGAACTCGATATATATATTTCAATCCATCACGAAACTTGTTTAATTTGTCCTCCTCCATTGATAGTACTAGCCCAATTCTTTTCTCTTTCTTGTAATAACATCGCACTATGTAAATAAAAAAGATAAAAATTGAAATCAGCTTTTTGTGATTTAACAAAGAGAAAGAAAGTTATATTTTACCAAAGTATTCTAACAACTTCAGTCATTAAAGGTCTTTTGTCTGAATTATGATCCCACATCCTTTCAATTAATTCTACTATCTCTCTACCCCATTTTCTTTTAATTTGTGATATATTAGGTCTTAATTTATTTTTTCCCACTTCTGCAAATATAGCATGTTCATTCATACCCTATTCAATTGATCATAATTTAATCAGTTTTTTTTTTGGCTTATTATTTATATCTCAAAAATCAAAATGAATAAATTACTTACTTGAAATGGATAAGTTTTCTCTTTAAAATTCCAACATAAAACTTCCCAAAAAACTAATCCTAATGCATAAACCTATTTTTTTTTTCGATATAAAAACCGAACCAAAGAGATATAATAATAATCAGAATATAAAGGATGATGAAAGAAAGAAAAAAAAATTGACTTACATCTATACTATGATTATAAGAAGGATGAGCGACCCAAAGTTCAGGTGCTTGCCAATTTAATGTACCACAAGTAGTTGCGCACATAGACATTACATCTCTTTTGACTCTTGCTAAACCCTATTTATTTATTTATTTGACAAAGGAAACATTATCAGTAAAAAAATAAGGTAAAAAAAAAAAAAAAACTTACAAAGTCTGTAATCTTAGCTGAACCATTTGCTGTTATTAAAACGTTCGGACTCTTTATATCTCTATGAATTATAGAGGGTGTACGTTGATGTCTATTGGGTTAAGGATATAAATTAGTAAAATTAGAGTGAGAGATAGGCAAAAAGAAAAAAAAAACTTACAAGTATTCAACTCCTCGAGCTGCATCTAACATCATGGCTAAAATTTGAACATATGGAGGGCAAGGAATTTTACGTATATAGCTAAAAAAAATTTCATTAAAATAAAAAAGAAAAGTGTTAGAAGAACTTGAAAAGGAGAGTAAAGGAATGAATAACTCAACTCATATAAATCACCATTCCTACAAAGTTCAGTAACGATTGTACAAGGTACATTGCCACCTACAGAAACACCAATAAATCTAACTATATTAGGATGTCTTTTGAAGGAAAAAACAATGGTTGAATCAGTTTTAATTAGTATATATATATTTCGGAAAAAAGAATTTAGATGTACCTTAAATCACGTAAGAGACCTAATTCTTTGATATCCATATCGGTCAATCTACCTCTTAAATCACATATAGCTACTCTAAAGGTTCTATATCTACCCATATAAACGTCTTTAAAACTACCACTACCAACTTTTTGTTCTCTAGTCTATAAGAAACAACAAAATTGATCAGTTTTTATTTTTATTTTGACAACTCGAAAGAAAAATAAAAACGAACCAATTTTTCAGGAGGAATTTCTTTATGGGATAATTTTAAATCTTCTAAATCTAATAAAACGTCAATTTCATCAGTTGCAGGAGGAGCATTTGGATCTTGTCGTTGTTGTTGATTTTCATTGAAAGAAGAACCAATCATAGATTCAGTTGTAGGTGGTGAAGGTGGATGAGGGTGATTCGCTTTCATAGTAAGATTAGGTGTGGAAGTTTTATTATCATTCCCAGGTGAATTGATAATTGAAGGTCCATTGCCACCTACAACCAATTGAGAAACGCTAAATTTACTTATAGGACCGATAGAAGCAATTTTAGTACCAACTAATCTAATCGATTTACGATTAGAATTTCTTGCTGGATCATCTAATAAAGGTATAGTAGGTGGATGCATGATTTGTTCTTGACTTTGTGGTAATTGTGGTGGATTAATTTGTGTGTTTGCAAAAAAGTTTGCTAATTGAGTTGAAGGTGAATTAGCTTTTCTTGATTTGATGGTTTCATCGAAACCATTGACGATTACTCTATTTTTTAAATTATAAATACCTGGATTTAAGGAGGGTGAACATAATTGTGGATCTATTGCATCTTCTATTGAAGTTTCAGCTGTTATATCATTTTCGGATTCTGTGGCTGATGTTGAACTTGTAAATGACCAATCTTCGTTCTCTGATAAATTCATACTGACTCGATTCTTGTTTTCTTGTTCGCGCTATCAAACAGAAAAAAAGAGGGATGAGTAAGTAAAGATTTGAGCGCAGTTTTTTTCTTCGGTTTTTGGAGAGCTTTGTATTAGGATATAGATCGTATGCTTTTCAAGAGTTGATTAAAGAGAGAGAGAGAGAAAGAGAAATTGATGTATAATTTTGGAAATCTTGGTTCGTGTTTTGTGAACTAATTTTACCTCCATCAAGTACATTGAAAATGATAATTTTGAACAACACATATAATATACCAATTCAAACACTTGACGAAAAAAAGGAATCTCACGATAATAATAATAATTTAAAAAAAAAAGTCATTCAAACAAAAAATGCTTTATTTTTACCAATACTGAAATGATTTAAAAAAAAAAGGTGGTTTTTATAGAAAAAGATTAAAAAAGAATGACATACCCAATGCAATAAAGCTTGTACCATTTCTCTTTTAGTTAATTCATGATCATTTAAAATCAAATGACGTTCACGACATAATTCTGATAAACGATGATGTTTTTTTCTCATTAAAGAAACTTCGGTTGCATGTGATAAAGAGTAAGATGGTGCAATAGTTGAAGGTGGTTGTTGATCTAAGAAATTAAAATGAAAAAAAAGTTTCAGTTTTTTTTTCGAGTGATTAGAGAAGGTAACCAAGATACGTAACTTGTGATAGCTCGATTTATAGCAGTTTGGGGTGCGATTGCAATCATTGAAGTAGATAGAATGTTAGGAGTGGGATTCAAGATTAAATCATGATTCTCAGGTATGCCTCTATACACCATGGTGACAGGTGCTGGTTTCTCCTTTTTGTTAGGTCTCTTGGTGTTTATGTTGATATTTGAATGCTGCGATGTAGATTGGTCTGTTGTGATTCTCTCACGTTTCTTTGGTGGCGGTGGTGGTGGTGGTGTCATGTCGTGATGATGATTGAGTAAGTCTGGTGATAGATGTGGATTATGATGATGATGGTTAAGTAGAGAAGAGTCGTTAGAAGACGGAGCGTTCAAATGCAAATGAGGTGGAGGTGATGGTGACGGTGACGGTGACGGTGATGGTTGGATGTCTAATCGGTGGTCGCTGGGAAGTAAATCGACTGATGATGAGACCAGTTTAAGATCAGGTCCAGTGTTTAAAGTGTTCATTTGAATTTTGTTGAAACTCGAATCGGGAAACTGAACCGAAGCCAATCGAAACCCAACCAGTTAGGCTTATTAAATAGCGAGTGACACCAAGCTTGAAAGGGGGCGTGACAGTACTTTTAATGTTTCATGATCGGACTGTACTTTATCAAATCTGAGAATAAATTAAATCATTAGTCACCCTCTTTTTTCATTCACATCTCTCACTCAGTCTTTGATCACTTCTCTACTCTCTTCATTACATACATAGCTCTAACTCTCATTCACTCAACCAGCTCTTGTATCACTTTCTATACAGTCATCAAAATGGTTTCGGAGGGTGTAATCCAGTTCAAACCGAAAACTTCTACCGCCGGTACTGTGACAAAAGTAGGGTTCATCACCTTTTTTTATTCTTAGAAAAAAATCAGATGAAACCTAATTAAACCACCAAGGCAAAGATTCTCATTTGAAAAAGCTCTCTTCATTTGGTATAACAGTTCTCCAGAACCTCTAAGAATGACCGTTGTAGTAACTACATACGATACTATAACATAAAAATGTCCACAATGTGCAAGGACAATGGTATATGATCATCAAAGACATGAAAAAAAAAAAAAAAAGTTCTTCTTCCTTGTCAAGAAAGATTGCCATACCATAATTCATGCTTGAGATCCTTTAAGATCCTCAAAAAAAAAAAAATGTTGAGATTACGCTTTGATAAGTTGCAAAATAAAATAAAAACTCAGAAAGTTGAAATGGGAGTACGCTGGGAGATGGTGGTTAATTAGGGATGCTCCTGAGAATATCACCAAATCATAATTGTCAAAGATGAGGTACCTTATCATTGGAAACAACATGAAACCTAATGAACAGTCAATGACTGCTCACATCATCTGTTGGTGATCATCATCCTTACTCCTTTCTAAAAAGCTTATGAACCTTACTTTGAAAATCAAATACCAGTATCAAAAGTTCTCGGAATGTCCCTTTAAAGCAGTGTTTGGAATGTGGAACACGATTTAAAAAACCGGCTTCATACCCATTTTCATCTGGGTATGGTTGATCAATCAACTATGATATAGACCCTATTCTATTTACATGAGATCTTGGATCATCACTTAAAAAGATAGTTGAATATTAAAAAAAAAAAAAAAGACTCCATTTACCTCATCTTTCACCCAACCAAATCCATCAGAACGTGTGCTTTCGGTTACATTTGCCTATCAGAACACCCCAAGGTTTCTATTTAAAAGTTAAGAAAATATAATTCTTTGGTCTCTTGTAAGTCGTATAGACAGAATATGATAAGCATTATCCTCAACAACTACAAAGGCAAAATACATCTCACTGAGAGATGTAAAGTGTGTGAAGGGATGAAGGCAAGTTTTAAATGAATCTTTGAGATCAAGTAGAATTAATAATCAGAAACTATGGAAAACAAAGGTCCTGGTGAATATTAGCTCATCATTCAATGTTTCTTCACTTTTTTTTGCTTTAAAAAAAAAAAAAAACATATACATAAGATGTTAGACATTCCAATTTATTTAAGGAAAGTTTAAATTTTCAAGTCACATCAAATTAATTCAAGTTTTGAATAAAGAATTGCAAGTTGATCTTTTTTTTTTAAAAAAAAATAAATAAAAAAATCAATGACCACAAGTGAAGGAAGAATAAAACTTTCAACAAGATTAATGTATGGGAGTGAAGAGGAGAATTAAGTCTAGTTCATTTTGTTTATTCTGAAATTGGTTCAAGGATGGAAGGGGGTGTTGTTATTGTGTGGACTGTGTAATTCTCTCACTATCAGAATATATTTAAACTGTCATAACTCTCTACTCTTGTATCCGGCAGGATGTGTCAGTAGGGATATAATTAGTCATCTTTCCTACTGTCCAGTCCTTGACCAGAACCCTGACCCTCGTATCAGCTAGAACCGAGGCTGACCAATACTGATCAGGACACCTTTGATGTGGGAGGCTCTCTCAAACAGGCACTGCGAGACAGTGATGAATCTGTCTGTGAGATAATTTCAGACAAAAGGGATCAGTTTTTTTGGAAAGAATCCCATTTGGACAAGAGTGACAGTAAGTTGTGTTGGGCTGACTTTAGGAGAAGCATGCTTTGACATCCAGAAAAAGAAAAGATGACACTTACCACCTTTCTGCTAGCCTACTGGTTTCCAATTTCAGCTTGTGAACTGGGTAAAGATATCTGATATTGAGTAGCAGGTAAATTCACTGTAGTGAACTTTGGGTAGGAGATTGTAGTTTTCTGAAAAGTTTCTTCATTTGGTCAGCACTTCTTGCCTCAAAATTATCTTGCCTAATCAACTAAGCAGTGCTTATGGGTCAGTAAGCTGATGGGGCTGTGTGGTTGGGTTTCCCTACCTTCTTAAGGATCATATTGATTTTTCCCTTCCTTCAATTGAGATGGGGAAAGTGTATACATTAGCTATGTGCATGAGCACTTTCACTCGCAGGTTTTCACTGGCCTTTTCATGCCTTGGTCCAGTCCTGAGACTTTTTGGTAACTATGAAAGATTTCAACAGAGAAGTCTCACTTTAATTTTACTTCCAGTCACCTTTATTTGTTGAGAAGATTGAAAGATTTAATGCTTATATAGGGATCTAGGAGATAACCCCCCCTAAAAAAAAAAAAAAATTGAATGTTTCAAGATTGAAGAGTTAATCAGTGGGTTTGAATTTTATAAATGAGACATACAAATCTGATAAGGAATCCAAAGGAAAAAAAAAAAACCTCTTTTATATTCTCAGGTTAATATGGGAGATACTCGAGTACTTGTGGTAAGAGCAAGTACCTCACAGGTTGTATGGTTCAATGCTTTTTTTTTTTTTTTGGCTGTGAGTTTGTGATAGTCTTGTTAAACTTCTAAGTGATTATTCCTTGATTAATTTATGTCAAGGCCTGCAAGAATTCCTCAAGTATACATTTTGATCTTTCAGTTCTATTCTGGTAAGACACTTATTACTTCAGGTATACTTAAATACGGTTGATACGTTATAAAATTTGACTTGCACAGTGCAGTAAAGTAATAATTAATGATGCTACAGTACTGCTAAGCATAATTTTTTTGAATAAAATGCCATATTTAGTGAATAAAGTTGTTCTTACTTTTACTGTATCTTCACTATTACATTAGCTATTCATATGTAACAGTTTTGGCAGATACTAGTGGATTCTTATAACCATGTTTCTACTAGTGGGAGTCTTCACTATAATCATACTGTCAAAAGTGGTATGAGGGTACTCTTTACACGTAGATTCTATTTATGTAATAAAATTTAGTACTTTACTAGTAGGCTCATTGCTTAGTAGTCTATTTCTTATATTTACACATGTGTTACTATTACAACTACTGTCTTTTGAGTAATGTTGGAATATGTAACTGAGGTTTAATTTCCATGTAGGATCTGATTCTACAGTGATGTTTTATCATTAATATGTACACTTTTGTTATACTCTTGATACTGAGTATGATATGTAAACGATTATCATTAATATGAATAATATCAAACATATTCTTGAAACTGAGTTTGAGTTGAATGTAATATTTTTCTCAGCACATGGCATTATTCTGCTCAGGGTTGAGAAACCTAATTTTGTGATTTTAACACAATTAGACAAAAAGTGTTGTGAACCTCAAGTTTTTTCCATTTCAGTTCCTCAAAACTTTGTCTTCCCCATCTTGAAGTCAGCTTGTCAAAACTCCTTTTGATAGTCTCTCACCTGTAGGTTGTAGAAATTTTTATGTTTTATAGTAGCCCCCATAATCCCTGTCAAATGTTTCACTCAATCGCAGGTAGGCCCTAGAAGGCTTTGAACTAATTTGTGGTCGGCTTGTGCTCTAGACTTGATTTTGACCAAACATAGAAACACCTCCTGCATAGTTAGTTGTATTGCATCCGAAGCATGTGACAAAACATCACATGCCCAGATTCGACGAAATAGGCTTGTCTTACACCGTCCCCAAGTAAACTATTGTATCACATCTGGGCATGTGATGTTACATTGCATTCCCAGATGCGATCCAACTATGCTAGAGGTGAAAGGATCACTTTTCTGTATACATATTTTTTGATTTTCTTACTTTACAAGATTTGAAGAAGTACAAATTTTTTCCAAGGTTTTATAAACATTATACTTTGAATAATAGACTGATTAAATCAGTGTGATGATGCGATTTGATTGGTAATACTGCATTAGCATGTGAACCACAGGAATCACCCTAACTTCCTACTTGAGTTCCACCTGCACTTTTAGTTATTGAAGCTGTGCTACCTTTTGATCAAGTGGTCAACCCAAACCTGATCCTCCAAATGCTGATATTGTTTTTGTGAGCTCAAACAAGGAGCAAGACGGATAGGAAGAGGAAGATGACAAAGAGGTAAATAGATTTCTTTGGCTGCCCACTTTTGCTCCTGGTTCAGATGCCTCTGCTCTACCTTTGAAAGCCAAGGTCTCAAAAGAAGTTGAAAAATTGATTGAAGTAACAGCAATTGCAACAGCTGCCCAAGTTGAAATTTCATTTGATATTTTCTTGAACGTACTTGGGTTTCGAGCTTCTGGGCTTACCATACGCGGCTATGCTACTTCAATACACTAATGAATCCTCAAGTGTAAGAAAAACACGATCAGGAAAGAAATCATACATTTGATATATATATATATAGTCATCATAGACATTCAAAGAAAAAAAAGAAAGATTTACTTGGTTCGTGTCAACACATTTCACTAATGGAATGGAGATATTTCCCATACTCTTGGGTTACAGTGCCTGTTGGCATTTGATTCCTCAGGATGGAACAGCTGGGCCTAAAAAAGTAACCAATTCTTGAGCAGGTCACTCCTCTACATCCACCCATCTGTCCTATCACCAATCCTCTCAAACACCACATGATGTCAATACCCAACTGGAGGAAATTTTCATTTCAGCACCAACTGGTGTCGCCCAAGCCATACCAACACAGCCATGTCCAACACAACATACATCCCCACCATGACAGCATACCAGCTTTACCCTGTCTTCCTCATGTTTCCCAGGACAATCCAACCAACCAAATCACCTCTCTTCTCCCCACCCACCCACAACCAGCTGGATGGATTGGCAGCTCTGAAAAATGGTGTGCAGTTCACTGGAAGAAGCTTTTAGTACAGAAAAAGTAAACAGCAACCAAATCAAATGCCCAAATTTTCCAAATCAGTAGTACAGGAGGTTCTTGCACATCAAGATATAGCATGATATCAACCTTGCCATGGCCATGCAGCAGAATGGTCAAAAAATTAAAAACCAAACTCATTCAGGGTTTTTTGTTTTTGTTTTTAATTTCAGTTAAAGAAGGAAATCCTTGGAAGGCATTCAAAAGGATGTTTGGATTTAATTTCTGAATTTGGCTATGTGGCTCCTGAAACTTCCAGAACTTCTGCATGGTTCCAGTGTGGACACATGCAGCTCAACTCTATTTCCATTTAAGCAGCATGTGAAACTGGGTTATCACTTTGACTGATGGTAGCTCCTCCACTGGATAACTACCATAATCATCAACCTCAGTCACCTACTCCTGAATGGTTTGTTACAATGAATTGGCAAAGATTTCCAGTAGATTAAAAGCAGCCACCACACCCAGGATCACCCTCTGACATTGTTGAACCAATTCCTAACAATCAATGTACTAGTTTTCAGATCAAAAATCCAGCCCTTGAAGGTGAACTGGAGGCCCCGGTCATTCCTAATGAACAATGCGCTAGTGTTCAGATCAACAATCCAGCTCTTGAAGGTGAACTGGAGGCCTGCCTGATTGATTCATGTTTATCCTGTGATTTCCAGACCTTCTGCATAATTCCAGTGTGGACACACCATGTCCATTAAGGTCACTCCCAATGGGGGAGGGTAGCATCTCCTTGACTGTGTTTCATTTTTCTATGCACACCAATTTCGAAGGCCCAAGCTCTTGGAAGGTGTATGCCACCTGTGCTGGGTCATGACTCAGTGGTTTTGCACAGCACTTCTATGAGACACAAAATTCAAAAAAAAAAATCAAACAAGTTAGTCTCCCCCATTGGGAGTGACCTTCACATACATGGTGACATAAACAGCTCAAGTCTATTTTCATTCAATCTACATATTTGGCTCACTGGTCTTCCAGGCCATACCATGGATTTTGGTTGGAAAAAGCATGGAGAAAGCTGTCAAGGTCAACTGGGGCAGCAATGCATGAGGAAAGATAAATGACATTGATAAACATAAAGACTGAAAGGCTGGAGAAGAGAAAAACAAAGATCGCACCTGGGGCAGCAATGCACAAGGAAAGATGAGGAAATCCTTCCACAAGTGCTGCTCCAGTGTACAACAAAGAAAGAGATACAGATGTCACAAAGACATGTCACTGAGTGACTGACAGGTGAGAAGCACACAACGGTAGTGATACAAAGATGTGATCAACACGTATGGAACACTCCAACAAAAGCTTGGAAGTAGCTGGATTCCCTGGCCTGCCAGTGACCAGCAAATAAGGGCTGTGATGATAAGTTGATGAATAATTTTGAACATGTAGTCCTAATAAACCTCCTCCCCTCTGATAAATCCAAGCTGCCTGATAGTAGCCCCAAAGACGAAACCAAACTGAGCTGACCCAAAATTTGATTCCAATTCCAGAATTGGCACTAGGAAATGAGATGTACACTGACTGCTACAATATCTGAGGTGCAATTGACTCCCCACCTAAAATGAAAATGATCCCTAGCTTATAAACTTGTGCTGTTGTACCATTGTACACTGTTTTGAGAAGGTTGAGAGTTATGTCAATGGTTAGTTTAAAACCATGTTATCCATGAGAGATCTTGGCTGATAAAAATGAGCCTTGAACATTTGAAAATGTCACAAAGATCTCTTTTGGGTACATGTGGCAAGTAATCTAACTTGAAAAGCCTCCCTTACAAGCACATCCTTGAGAAGGTCTGACCGTTTCTGGCTGAGGTTTATTAACAAGAGTCCCTCCAACATCTGACACGAGGCATCTGGCTAAGAGATTTGTAGAAATGTGTGGTTCCCACTTTTCTAATTGCAAGTATTATGATCAGGCAGGATTATAATTTTACTCGTGCCGGATGGTGTTCAAACTTGAGCATGAAGTCGACCTCCAATACCAGCTAGTTTTGTTTGTCTGTATTGCCAGGTAGTTTGTGCCCTTCTGGATGCCATTTTGAAGACCCAACCATTTGTGGTCAGAATTGACCAAAACCATGTTTGATGAGCCTTACACAAATACATGAACAACAAGACATGCCCTATCACCATAGAGCTTGTCTTGGTCACAAAAAAATGGTTAGGTGAGACAATTCTCAGCCTGTAAATTGCTTTTGTCCTACATCACCTTTTCTGTTAGGATGTGGAAGTACTGACATTTTGTCAATGAGTACAATGGCACGCAAAGGTTAGCAAAAAGTTGTCTTGCCTGACAGCTCAAGGGGGTAGTGTAAGCCCAAGGCCATCATCTTGACCGCACTGGCAAGCCAGGGAGCAGAATCAAGGGCATTCAAAGATTAGGGTAATTAGATGATTGGTTCGATGAACCAATACCAGTAATTACACTGATAAGAACAGATACTACACTTGATCTAAGCCAAAAGGCCAGAATGGATGCTGGAAACTCCTTTAAGAAATATATAAACTCAATGGGACTTTTATAGGTTCAAATCCGCGGCCCGGAGGCAAAAATCACATCCCCGCATGTTTCCTGGATGTAAAGCGGGCCCGGGGCCAAAAACAATAATGATAGCCTTGCGGAAAATACTGCCTCTTCAGAATCCTCGATGAAGGAGCTGGACAGCGTGGAAACTAAATTAGCATCTCATCCTTTATGATCTGACTGGCCTTGGCAAATAAATTATGTACGGGTTTTGAATAGGGTCGAAAAGCTCTAAAAAAAATGGGCAGCAATTTTGAGAGTCTTCAAGTTTTTTTTTTAGAATTGTCCAACCATTCTACATACATATGTAACACCTTTCCTCGTGTATATAATAATGGCATGTGTACACTACATATGGTTGAGAACTTGAGGCCAGCTCCTCACTGCCCTCTGGGTTATCTTTACCTTTGTCCAAAATACAAGCCCACATTCTGTTCTGTGAACACCAAATCCTTAGATAGATTGCTCAGCCAGAGGTTCCAAGGCACATGTGAGGTAAAATGAGTTCTTTTCAGTGTCTCTGACTAAGGTGTTGTTATGAAGACCTGAATTATGCTTGGAAGGGTCCCTTGCCAATCTTTGTATTCTGACCTCAGACTTACTTACTTGTACTGTAGGAAGAGACTGTGCTCCCCACACCCACTATTTTGTTACCGTGCCTCGTTATTTGAGGTGCCCACTTTCTTTGTGCTTCTCCGTAGCTTACTCAGACCGCTGCCTGCTCAATTTCATGTAGTATCTGGGAACACATTGTCAAGTGCTCGATGAAATGGAAAGGATGTCATGGTGTGGCTGGATAAATGTGCAGCGACTCTTTGTCCCATCTCTTTGGGTGAGGGTGTTTGGTGACAGTCCATAGATCAAAAGTCCCTGAGAAAATTGGTATTCTGTAGGCATGCGTGCACAAACTTGACATTCATTGTCACCCAGTTTTGTCCAAATGATGCCTACCAAGAGACAAGGCTGGTTGGGGACAAGCGGTCAGCTTTTTACCGTTTGCTTGACCTACTGTAACATAGCTACACATCCAATCAGCTTCGGTGCCTGATTCTCTAACGCCAAAGTCCAACATTCACCTGAGGACCGGCGGGGCACAAGTCAAAGCCACCGTTTGAGGAGGTTCCCCTTGCTGAGCAAACCAGCACGAAAACGCATTCGTTGTACTACTGTCCTCTCCCGACGGCAGACTCGCCTCCACAGTGGCTGCAAGTACAAATCTTTTTGCGTCTTGTGATCAGCTGTCGATGCTTTTGGACCACAAGAGCAACTCAAAATATTGTCAGTTGATGTGATAAGTAACGCGTTCTCGGGCCTCAAATTAAAACGCGCGACAAACGCAACTTGGTATAAGCTACCTTGTTCAGAACTCACTTTTAAGTGCTTTCCTCAGACCAGCTCCGTCAACGGAAAAGGATCAGGGGCTCCTCAAAGTTCTTAAGTACCAGCGATTGAGAGCCATGAAGTTCCACGATCACTCGAACTCACCCAACTTCCACATCAATCTCTACACCAAACAAAACATTATAAGAAAACCTCAAACTTCCAACAAACCCACCCATTCTAACCATAATCACCAGCCCCAACACTCTATAACCATCGCGACCACTCAGAAAAACATAAGAAAGAACAAAGAAACAAAGAAGATGGTACAAAACAATAAGCAATCCGTTTACTTTATATCCGGCTTATCGGCCGCCCAGCAACAAGTGTATTGGCTCTCAGCTGAGGCTCCAACCCCTCGGCGCCGGAGACTTCCAGAAGAGGGACTGGTCGAGTGCCACCCGAGGAACCACATCAAAAGAAAGAAAAAAAGAAAGTATGCAGACGAACCTGATCGTCAAAAGGTCGATGAGTGAGTGCCTGAAGAAAAAAATTCATGTTTGAATACCACTGAGGCATTCATCGACTTTCCGCAGGTAAATACAGCCAGGCCCTTTGAGTCTTCTAAGAATCTTTGGAAAAGAAACCCCACCGTAGAAGTCCATGGAATAACACAAGAAAGTTGAAAGAAACCGGTCAAGAGTCAACAGGGTGGTCTTTGGAAAGGTGTAACCCGCTTTTTGCTCTCTGAAACACTTCATGACTGGTTCCTTCTAGACAAGCGGGAAAACAGAAAAAGAAATCATCTCTAATAAGGTTTGCCCAATCAGTATGTAACCTGCCTCATCATTTCTCTTCCCTTGATTTCATTCTTTCTTTATGCTATATATACAAATCTTTAATACAGGAGTCTTGTGTGATTGAAAGTTTTTGTGACATCATAATTAATTGAAGCGCGGGCTTTGAAGAGAGGCCTGAAAATTTGGTATCCCGGGCCCAATAAAGAATAGCGCTGGTAGAGCAAGGAAGGGAAGGCCTAAAGACTAGAGAATTGGTAAGAGTTACTTTCAGGCTCCAGGATGTGAGTCAGAGGAAACCTTTTTCCTTTGGCGATCCCAGCCACCATTTTCCGCAGTGTGTTGGCCTATGTTTAGCCAAATTTAGAAAGTGTGTTCAGAGGGGGAAAAGGTCAAGGTTCAGATAGAGATCTAGCGGGCACAGAAAGAACTAGGGTTTGAATCGTTTTTTTTTTTTCATCCTAGTGTCTTCTTGAAGGCCCGGATGTTGAAAATCCAGGGAAAGGCAAATGTAGGATAGCGAAGTCAAAACCTTGACACACTCCTCTTTACCGCGTTCACCCGGCACGGTTCTACCCTATACTTCACAACCCTTTTCTATACAGCTTTGTTAAGAACTCCCACATCACGTGATGGCAAAATTTGTAGCGCAGAATCTAAAAACAGCCATGGCTTTTTATAGTTACTTGGATAGTATTAGTGCATAATAGCTATACTGGCTTTTATATGCACTTGAAATAATGAATGATAAGGGGGAAAAAAATCTTAAAGAAGGCTCTATGGTAGGAGCATCCATAATCATGGTTTTGATGGCCAGTTTTAGTGAGCCCGAAGCGCTACATACAGCCAAACCCCAATATTGCCGGATTTAGGCCACCTTTACACACAGATTCTTTAAAAAATCTTTAGCTAGTCAAAAAATTTATAACCAGCTAACTCTAGCATTAGGTAGAGCTCATCCCCTCTTCTTCTCTCTTCCAATGTACAGTACATGCCCCAATCACATCCACTTCATCATCTCAATGCCAACGCCCACTCCCTTCCACTTTCCTTCCCTTTGTCAACTCACTTATTGTCACCATTTTCCATGCACCTCAATCACCTATCTTTCATCTCAACTCCAGCTCATATTTGATCATCCACCACCTCTTCCTTCCCTCTTCCTGTTCAACCTCACTTGTTGACACCATGAACTGTGTCAAAGATCAGCTAGATTCATCTATACTAGTCATTAAGCAGATGCTTAACTCAGGAAATGAATCTGTAAAGCAAGATACTAAGTACACTACCACCAGGTATTTTTATATCTTGTTGTCTATCTTTACCCCAGACTGATATGTTTAATCCTGATCACGAACCCAATCACCAACTCATCCATCACCCAGAATCTGGATTGGAAAGATGTGCCTGAATCAATATCAGACATGTCCATGCAGAACAACATGCTCATATTCAAGGGGGGAGTTCCTTGTATATGAGCATATTTTTACTGGATGAGTGCATCCAATTTTGAGTCAGATGCACTCACCCAACCCAATTTTGTTGGTGGTGCTCTTAAAAGCCCCATCTTATCAAAGACTTCATCTTTTATAAGTTAGGTGTATGCTGAAGAATGGATGTGTGAATGAGGATGTGGGTGAGGAGGAGGTAAAGACCCAAGTAGATTCTATGGATAAAGTGATAACTATGTTGCGATGTAAACTTGGAAAAAAAA
>KI577451.1:0-13147 GCA_000500245.1 Cronartium ribicola 11-2
CGACGCCCTGAGCTGTGGCAGAGTCCCAGCCGCAGGTCTTTCCTCAGGTTGTTCTTCGTTTCCGGCCTTAAAGGGCCCATGAGTTCCTCGACTGGGACCGATCATCGTGTGGAGGGCGGATAAAAGAGGGAGAAGCAAAGAAAATTGTGAAAGCACGGGGATAAAGGGAGAGAACGCGATACGAAAGGAATGGACCGTAGAGGAAGCCTAACAACTGATCCGATCCTAAGATCGATTGGAAAGGTGGAATGGGGGTGATTGCGGGACTCCGAAACCGATTTGAAAAATGTTTCTCCAGTACCGAATGGTCTCACACAAACTTGAACTGCTGTAGAGGATAGCTTTCCTTATAGAAAAGCTTTTGAAAAGGCTAAAGGGAATGGACAACAGGGATAGGCCCTGCGACGAAAAAAAGCGCGTTTCGAAAAGTGAGTTCAGTTGGATGGAATGTTTCAGATCCTTTCAGTGATTTGAAAGGACAAGAAAGGTCGGCCTCCTTGTCTGAATGTGCGATAAGACGCAGAAGGGACAAAGACGTCAAATGAGCCCACGTACGATGCCCACGGTAGTTGAAGCTAGCTAGCGGTGGGCAGACAAGGACGAGGTAGCCTTTGATGGAGGAAAGAGGAAGAGGTCTTGCCCGGCGGCCTAAAGCTGATTCAAATAAGTACTTACCGTTGCATACCTCGAAGATTGGATTGGTCCACCGACACGGTGATTTTCAATCGCCTAAAATCCACGCAGCGCTACACAGGTGATCAAAATACTGAGTATGTCGGGATACTTTGATCCGAACTGAGCCCACTCTTTGGGCAACAAATTAGCGTCGAGGCCGGGAACTGCTCCAAGTTAGATTTTGGGAAGTCGACAAGTCTAAACGTTGTGCCTGCTTACAGCCCTCTCAGATTTCCTTTTTTTTCCCTGCTTGCTGGATCTATTTAAGCTTTGCTCTAACTGATAAAGGGAATTGCAAAGACTCCGGGGGAGCGAGGGCTGGGGAATATAGAAATATGTTGGGGGTTCTCTTTACAGTAGAGGGAACGATAAAAATGCCAATTCGAATACCACTGTACTGTACACATTCCAGTCAAGATCAAACTTGTGGCTGCGCCATGAATCCTGATCAGCAAGCGGTGAAGTAGGTAGTTGAGAACTTCCCTCATGCGTATCACAACTGTGTCTTAGGCTCCATCGATGGGACGGACAAAGCCGTAGGCTTGTTTCGCCGAGACGAGACGGCTAGTGATGTATGTATGTATAAACAGTTATCCTTAGTATAAACGGCTAAGGACCATACAGCTCTTGCCTCCCGGTATCCGTGAGCTCCGCATCAGCTTTGATCGACTGCGGTGGAGCCAGCACATCATTTGATTATCAGGATGCAGGACCTTCCTCGTGGCCCTTGCTCTGAGTTCGGATTCGCCTAAGGTGACCAAGCAAGCTTGAGGATCCGAAGAGCTCTGCAGAAGTGCTCAAGGATGGTAGACTGATCAGAAACCAATATGTAAACTTCCACTGGACTGCGTCAAACTCACAAGCAAGCCAACCCAACTTCAAAGCACCGAAGATCCGAGGTCGGATGAGGCAATAGCTCAAACAGAAGCGTATGCCTATTGCGTCTTGCTTTTCTTCGCTCACTTCATGGCAAAGCTGGTATGTAGATGCGAGTCGTTTTGATTGGGCCAAAGATTGACGATAGCCAACGCACGTAGACTAAGTACTGATGGTAAGTCTACAGAGTAAGCTTGAGGAGGGCAAGAGCAGCCGATTGGAATGGAGAAAAGAGCGCCGAGCTAGGAAGAGGGCCATGTCGGGGGAGTAGCCAAAGGGGGCGGATAGCGGCGAAAGTCGGCGGAGGTAAGGGATGTCCACCCAGGTCAACAGGGGTCAAATCTGGTCAGATGAGGTTCAGATTAAGTTCATGACTTAAAGTCATCACAGACCCTTACGAGAGCCCATCATAGCTCCCTCCAGGCCACTTCCTTGGGTTCACCCGGCCGATGATACCAGCACAGTCAGCCTCTATCTGGCATGTATGCATCGAACACGATAATTCCAGAGGTGTGAACAAAATACCACACCCGTCTCTTCACATAGGACAAATCGATTCGACAACGCAGCTCAAACACCACATCCACATTGTCTCGGATTTATCTCAACCCGACATCGTGTCCGTCTCCGGATGTTCATACATCATCTGCTTGAGTGGGGAAAGATTATGATGATTAATAATGATGTTGCAATGCAAATGTCAGCGGCGCCAGATGAAACTAATCAGAAGTCTGTTGGGCATGGGTGGGTCATACTACGTACGTAGGATTATCTTGAGAGTAAGTTGCCTGCCCCTTCATCACAAGACGTAAGATGGAGGCAGGTCTTGTGGGAGGGTTCTGTAAGATCTTATGGAATGGTCAAAAATAAGACAAACCTCCTGAAGACTGTCCACTTCTCAAGCTTCTGGTTTGCTGTGAGTACTTGTTTGAGATCGTGGACATGGTGCTTTAAGCATGTAATCCATCCACAATTCATTTATGAGTACCTTGCAATTCTAATCGTCCAAGTTCGTTGAGTACATAATTAGACTGGGTCACCTGTGGTGAGCGCCAGCAGCATACATTCATCGGAAAAGCTGAACTCATTTGGCAGTATCAGACTTTATAAGCTCTTGTCAGGGTCTGATGCACGTTTAGCTAAACAATTTATGCTTAGACGTGGGCCTCGAAGTGTTGACTTGAGTCTTTGATCAAGATCTCGGTGGAGGCAATTCAAGACTCTTAGCCTACCACAGGCCCTTGGCTGCTATCATTCAAACACGGGATAGA
Source organism: Cronartium ribicola 11-2 (assembly GCA_000500245.1). NCBI lineage: Eukaryota > Fungi > Basidiomycota > Pucciniomycetes > Pucciniales > Coleosporiaceae > Cronartium > Cronartium ribicola. The sequence continues at coordinate 2,823 of KI577451.1, forward strand.
CGGTCTGAAACAGGAACATAGAGTGAGTCCATATATTCCATATCAAAATTCAGACATCGATCTCTCTTGAGGAGAACCTGGGTCGGACTGATATAGTTCTGTCTGATTCCGATGACGACAAAGTGCTGAAGCCGAGTAAACTTCTTGCATAAATTGGCAGGCTTTAAACAAGAGGGTAAAATAGCGTTCAAGTCCGTCGGCCACTTATTTTGAACTACATAAAATTCAAGTGGTAAGGTGACGTGCAGTCACCCCTAAATTATCTCATGAGATCCTCAAATTTGACCCCGCCCCAAGAACATGCGTAGAAGTCGACTGACCAATTCGAAGTCCATTTACTTTTATTGAATGTTGCCAGTCGCGTTGAATCTCCTTCCCGCTTTGGATCACTAAGTCACCGTGCAGGAGTTGGAGGGTAAGACAAGACCGGTTCAAATGGCGCCTCGGAGCTTCTCTCTCACGAGCTACTTGATCATCCAGATTTTCCTCACTATCCAATCGCCCGGCTACATCCGCATGTGCCCCCATTATTGGTGCTGACCCGCCCGGTTTATTTTTCCTCTCCACGGGCCTGAAATTCATCACGGCCGATGAACCGAGGCTGAGGCTGACAACTACTGGTCCTACACCATTCTGGAATTATGTGAAGGGTCAAGACGAGTTTTGATGTCAGGAAAAAAAAAAAGAAAAAAGAAAGAAAAACACACCTCATCATCTGAGTGGTACTTGATTCACCGCATTCAGGAATCACACGCATATGTCAATCTCCATCCGGATTCACCTTTCAATTGACCAATACAAACCTTCATTCCACTCCCCGCTACATAGCCACACGACAGAATTTGGTTGAAGATTATATCGGACGCCGTCCTACATAACGGGTCTTGAACTAACGCACGAACAGCTCGGTAGATCTCATCCCTAGCAGCCACAACCACTTCGGGTGAGTTGGCCCAGTTGACTGTCGTAGATGCTGCGGAACCCACATGTATGATGAGAGGGTTGAGCATCAGTTATTATCACAACCTAGCGGACCGATGCAAATGGCTTGCCAGTAGAAAATCGATATGGAGCTCCACAATTCAACCTGTAAGGACGACCAGAATCAAAGTACTATCTACAAGGATCCCATCTTTCAGTAAACTCACGTGAATTGTTGTCCAACCATACCTAAAGCTGTTATAAACGTTGTGATTGAAGAAATAAGAATGTGAGAGCTGAAGAGTTTGGGTGATTGATCACAGATCCCAAGCAGACGAACCTCGCGTTGCTTTGAGTTTGTTCCTGCGGAAGGCTTCTCCTCCTGAGTTGTACAGGTATCCTTCCAGGAGCCTGTCAACCGAATCAAAGTTGCCTGCATGTCGGCGAGCATGGATAACCGTACCGCCGCCTCGGGGTAGATAATATACGATTACGTTCCACCCTTGTACGCGGTTAATGAAATGATACTTAATTCCAGACGTCTTGCTACACCAATCATTAATCCGAGCATCTGGGGGTGTCAAACTTTGGAGAAAGACCGATTTAAGCTGTTCGTTGGTGAATTCATGTGTTTTCTGACGATATATACAGAGAGAAGTACTCCTGGTTACTTCTTGTTTGACACATATAGGTAGGTTGGTGCGAAAGAAGACTTACTGCGCAGGTTTCACACTTGAATAGCCCCCAGAAAATTCGACACGAAAGCCTGCCGCAATCTGCACAATAAACTCCCATCAATGTTGAATCAATTGTGTGGCCTTTAGAAAGGTCTTTGAGGACTTGATTCGGTATAAGTTGATAAGGCACGCGCTTCTCGGTCTCGAGGGAATCCTGAGAAATCAGAACCCAGTCTGCGTATCTCCATTCGGTCTCAACTATCGGATGATGATTTCGGTTTAGCTTTTGGAAAAATTGCGCGCATTTCTCGTTGAGGCATAGTCGTTTGATGCGGTATATTCGATGGCTTCTAATACCACAATATGGGCAAGCGTGTTTAAGAGTACATTCGCTTTTGGGGATCTTAATATAGTTTGTTGCGAGCTCTGAAGGTGTCGGAGTCACACCGTTTGACGGAGGAATTCCTGGCCTACCGCCTTCCATATCGCCGACCCACCACGGTTCTCCCTGTGAGGAGACCCACTGAAATCGGACTAAGGACTAGCCATCAGTAAAATAGCAAGTCCCAAAGATATTATACACAGAAGGACAGACTGACACTTAAAACGTATCAAGTCCTGAGTCTTACCATCACGCTCCGCCTATCAGTAGTTCAAATTAGCAGACAGTTTCCCGGGTTCACAAATCAAAGACATAAACTTCAACGCACCCAACCATGGGTGACCAGATAAAAGCCCATCACGGCATACGCCACACCATACTTTGATTTAAGGAAAGGCATGTACGTGTAATCCTTTCCAGCCTTAAGGCGAAACAACAAGAGAAGTACAATCAGACCAGACTTGATAGACACAAAGTTGAATGAACTCAACTATCAAGACCAGTGGAATTGAGTGCTCCAAGCAATTGAAAAGACTTTTAACCGTATCAGAACCTCGACTTTCGGATTGACCCAAGCACATACGCCGACGTCTAGAGGTGCCATCTGGAGTGACTCGAGTACGAGCTTTCGAAGTCGAGATCGGCACTGAGCCTCCTCCCCTATGTAATTTTTATGTAAATTTGTCTCCAGAAAACTGGTGGGACAACATGGATTAAACAAAAGAAAACGTACGCGTGTGTGATAATGACTTTGCCGTTATCAGCAAAGATATCTCCATTTACTGAGTACCCGTCCAACAGGCAGCCGTAAGCTGTGCCTTGACGTTTGTACAGTCCAGCTATGCACAATAATAAGGGCCAGAGCAGTGATTCGAGTTTGATCAGAACCACACGGTTGTGATCGATCAGGTTTACTAGAAAACTGCTGACCATGATAGCTACGGAAGTATTGAAGCGTTTCACATATCTCTTGGCGGTGCTGTACGATGAGGTGACGGTTTTCATCAAATTCGAATTTGCTTACTCGCTCACGAAAATTTGGCTCACGTTGGCGAAGATAGGCGGCCGCGAGCCTTTTTTGGCGAGGGGTTCGGGTAGTACCCAATTTGACTTGTCCGGGGCTTTGCCTGATGAACCTTGTTCTGGTAGAGATTTATGCCTCTTCGGTGGGGGCAGGACAGGCTCGGGAGGTGGTGGATCCGCGGGATGGGCGTGTATTTTTTGAAAATAGTAGTCGTCGTGCTCTGCAAGACTTGAGGGAAAGATGGGCACCGGTCTTTTCTTGCGGTCACCGATCGGGCGTCGGTCGGGCTGAAGTTCGGCTCGCTGACCTGGAGAAGGACATGCTTCAGAGCCCACACCATACAGGCACGTAGAGGCGTTAGGGGGACTGACCGCGTTGATGCTGATGATTTGCCACCGGTGCCATCCTCGATTCCGACGAGGCTATGGGTTTGTGGATGTCTATGGATTGGCTGTGGTGGTAGGTCGCTCAGAATTGGTCAAAGCGTCTGTCTTTAAACGGGGAATAAATGCAACGTTTCAGTGAATGCGAACATGGAAACATTGCTTACAGAATGAGACAAAAGCTTCACCATGGGGTCTCGCCGGCACAAAAAGCGACGTCGGCCAGTGGAGTGTGCTGACAGACCAGTTGACATCCGCCTCTCCCATTCTGCTCATTGCTCACCTCAGTCGCGACCTGATGCCCCAAAAGCGAAGCCCTTGACTGACTTCGAACATGATATCATGATACTATCATTAAAGCAAGACAAGAGACTGCTCAAGAAACTTGGTAGAGGATGTCCTATGTAGGACAGCCTGGAAAGGCCACCCTGCCATGAGCTTTTGTTAGAATGATTTCCAAACCACTTCCCACCTTGCGTTACCGCAAGACAATTCCTTTCAACTACAGTACCTTTCCCATCCAGAAATCACACTATGAGCCCAAGGCCTTACAATATAAATATTGACCACTTTTGAGACCAACTGGAGTTTGGGTCCAACAAGCTGTTGTATTAATTTTCTCTCTCAACCTCTGATGCTGGTTATGTGCCATCTGGTACACAAGAGTTCTATAGTCTCAAGGCACCGAATAAATTCTAAACAGATGAGACTTCCATGAAACTAGAAATGTCTTCCTTCCTGATAGAAAAAGCTTGATTGATTTTAGTATGTTAAAACCTCATCCCATCACAGTGTGTCTTTGGGGATCTTTGAGTAAGAGTGTCATTGTGAATGGGGAAATCCTGCAGAGAAAATGTAACTACAATGACATACACCCCCAACAAAAAATACTGGGAAAAGGTTAATCTAGAAAAACTAGGACAAACCCTGTGTGATAAATTTTAGTACAAGAGTGTTCTAGCAGTTCTTGTTGGGATTGATGGCCATGTCCAGATGATGATGTGCTGATAATAAAGGAACTGATGCTCTGGGCTGAGTGACCCATTGATGACATCATCCCCCGAGTGCCGCGTCAGTGTTTTGCGCAGTGAGGCGGGTCGGGCACGTGATCGACGAGTACTCCGTCGGGGCCAGCCTGCCAGCCCTCGATCGCTCGACGTTCCTCAACCCTTTCCAATTTCCAGTCATCCTTCCCTCTCAGCGCCATGCAAAAGTTCATTCAAGCCCTCTCAGTCTCCTCTCAGCGCGAGCAGGAAGAAGACTGTTCTCAATCCAAGTGTGGTTACGCACTCCAACTTCACCATAAGGGAGCTGTCTCACTCGAATCCGATCCCGTGCCGACATTCGAATTCCCGGCGGTAGCAGACGTGAGTTGCTCTTCCACCCCTTTTCAATCAATCAATGCCCCCTGTCTCATCAACCTCCTCTCGCATACTCGTACAGCCTGCAGCCTTCCTTCGCACGCACACCGACGACCGACTTCCAGACTCGAAGATCAAGATCAGGCATGGCACCACCACCCTTGCCTTCCGCTTCAAGCATGGCATCGTCGTCGCCGTAGACTCTCGGGCAACCGCGGGGAGCTACATTGCCAGTGGAACCGTTAAGAAGGGTGTGTCGCTCTCCATCTGAACCCATGTTCGGTTACTGATCCCCAAGTCGCATCCAGTGATCGAAATCAACCCGTTTCTGCTCGGCACCATGGCAGGTGGAGCGGCCGACTGTCAGTATTGGGAGGTAAGCGCTGAGGCGTGACGAAAAAAAGGCTGGGGGAGATTTTCAGGCCATCCGACTTATTCGCTTCCACCATCTATCCTCCCAAACAGACCTACCTTGGTATCCAATGCCGCCTCCACGAGCTCCGCAACAAGTCACGAATCTCTGTCGCTGCGGCCTCCAAGCATCTCTCTAACCTCGTATACGGCTACAAGGGCATGGGACTCTCCATGGGCACGATGATCTGTGGTTGGGATAAGTCAGGCCCGGCGCTATACTACGTCGACTCGGATGGTACAAGACTCAGGGGTGATTGCTTCTCAGTCGGAAGTGGAAGCACGTTTGCTTACGGAGTCCTCGATCAAGGATACCACTGGGATCTCGAAATTGACGAAGCACTGGAGCTCGGGCGCAGGAGTATCTATGCTGCCGGTCATCGTGATGCGTTCTCGGGCAACACCCTCAACCTCTATCACGTAAAGGAGGATGGCTGGCAGTTCATCGCCAACTACGACGTATGTCTTTCTTGTCCCAGTCGCCTGTTTACTAGTTACTTATTATTTTTAACTTTATCATATAGTTCAACAAACTCCATTACGATATGGCTTATGGATATGAGCAACGTGTCGCTAAGGAATCTACTCAAGCCCAGCCAACTCAAGCCTAGGAAAAACAATAAAAGTGTAATTCATCTGCTTCTTCAGCACCTCGGTGTAGTTATTTCTTTTGCTTTCTCCCAGGAGATTGTATTGGCAACTCCCAAGCCGGTTCCAAGCCATTTTGAGAGTTTTTCTTGGCCTACCATTCACACTTTTGGGGGTCCAAGCCGTGTACTGAGACTCTAGGGCGGGAGCCTAGGAACGAGACATCAGGTCAAGGACATACATAAGATTCAGCAGCTAAAGTTGAATACATGAGCTGTAACTTCAACTGCACGGCTAGGTACAAGTGTGTGTTTGCAGGACTACATGGCTCTTTCCCCTGCATGGCTGTCAACTTTTACCATCAGGTCAAGATGCCCCCAAGTCAAGTAATTTTGATTGGTCTTGCGTGTATCAACTGGACTGCAACAATTATTCCTTTGAATGGCCTTCGTGAAAGTTTTCACACCTCATGACAGGTATGACACTGCGTGCATGTGACTGAGGTTTCCTGTGAAACATCAGGTCAACGTTTTACAGGCGGTTTCACAAAGAACTACACTTTCTCTGAGCTTTGCATTTCTGTCACAAGTGTCCCTTGTAGATCCCAGCACGTGAAATGAGCAAAGACATTAGCACAAGGGAGTAATTCAGCCTCATATTTTACTCAACTCATCCACTACCCATCTCACTCAGCCTCAAATCATCCTCATATGGGGTGAGGGGTAAGCCATAGGATGAGGGAAACTGATGTATTTGATGAGATGTTGAGGGAGAGTGCCACATGTGCAGACCATCCTTAGGCATGAGTTTGAGGTGATTTTTGGGGGGGAAAACCAAGTTTGACCCTAGATGTGAGTGATCAGAGTGCCCCCGATGTGGGTGGCATGAGCTACGGACACTGTGCATATACTCATCCATGTGGGCCTTACAGAGAGATGTGATATGATTATTTCCTATGCCATATCTCCTACAGTCTTAGACAGGAACTTGAAAACTTTTTTTTGAGTCATGTGTCTGATGAAAGGATGGATGATCCAAAGTTGATAATTGAGATAATTTTTCCCCACCCACAGGTTTCACAGGATGCTGTAAAGGTTTGTAACACTACAATAAAACATTGGTCTTGAAACTCAAGCTATACTGATATTTGTCCAGAGGGGGAGTAAACATGGAAACCTGTTGACTTGCACACATCACAAAGCATGCACCTTGAGACCAAACCTTCTACAGTAATGGCTTTGGATGGTCCTGGATTGATAAGACAGTCAGCTTTTTCAGGTTTCCTTTCAAAGAAGTTTATTTGTGGTGAAGATTCAGCGCCCTGAACAAAAGCTGGAACTGAGTGGAACTTGCTCCTTAAGAGAAAGCTGTTGGTGAGAGTGATCTTGGAAGTCTAAGAAATTAATTGAAATCTTCACTTAAGGCATAAAACAGTTTACAATAGGATATACTATTTTGGACTTGTCCTTCTATAACTCTGGATTGAGATCAAGAGTAGTTTCGGTGGTGTGGATCTAGTGCTACTTATACTTGAAAGACATGAGGAAACTCAGAAACATGGAAAGCTATGACATTAGGGAGGTTCCTGCTGACTAAAACTTGAGTTTTTTGCTACCTGTTCCCATCACTACCTCATAGGATTGCGTACTGTAATAATCCTGCAGGTGAATGTGGGGTAGTGATGGTAGCACGCACATAGGCAAAATTGTAGTTTTACTCAACAGAAACCTCTCTAGTAGCTTTCCAGGGTCCTGAAAATTCCCTTCTGGAACATTAAAGTCAAAAGTCACATAAAATGAAGTGACACTGGCTCCTCTTGAGATAGCTCACACTGTATAAACCTCTAAAAATAAATGACTAGACAACAAGGTAGGAGACACAAAAAATAAATGGGACAAAAGGTAAGAGAGAATTTGGGACGGGCGGACAAGTCAAGCTCATGACTACAGAAGGAGGAAGACCTGAAAACAAGGTAGGAGAAAAAAAAAAAAAAAAAACTGAGCCAGAAGTAGAGACAAAGATAAAAAGGAAAGGATGTGGTGAGTTGTCAGCCCCTGAGTACTCAACAAGTACCATGGGACTACAAAATGTGTTAATTATATTGTAGATACCTCATAGCTCAGTCTCAAGAGCTACACACAAGAAAACTTGCTGTAACCCATAATAATAAAATATAATGCTAATAATACATCCTTACTGAAATATTTACATATACAAGTTTAGGTTTACCTTCTACTGAGTAAATATGCTCATAGAGAAGGAATAGTGAAGGCCCAAAGTATAAAAAGAGGACCAGACCTCCTTGAACACTTCCCCTCTCTGAATCATCATAAAAATAAACCCCAACAAGTCTGAATAATCCTTTAAAAAATATTCTGGGCTTTCTTCTTCTGAGATTCCTCAATCACTAGGCTAAAATACAATTAACCTTGGTGATCTATTCTCTATTTATAAGCTATCTAGTTTTCTTACTGGTCTTCACCAGTTGTCTCATTCCATTGTTCACCCAAGGTTCATCACTAGCAACTTTCCTCCTTAACACAAATGCCACACTCTTGCTGAAGGGTTCTCAAGAGTGTAGCACAGTGGCAGAGGATAAACGCTGAGTGTGTTGGCTTCCAGACAGCACAGGATATAAAAGATCTGTGTGAAGCTTGACTGATTCTGTGGACATCTAATTCCTTCACTAGATAAGATCAGTACTCATCTGGCCTTCAGGAAAGATTCCTAGGTATTTGAGCTATACAAGAACCCATCACTAGCCTTTGGCCCTTTGTGCCCATACCCTTTCTCAAATTATCAGCGAGGTCCCTTGCCAAACAGAAGCAAGTGTCTCACAATTGGAGACCTCAAGGGATTCTTGAGCCCTTTACTTTTTTCTACCACCTGGAACCTTATACTAGACTATTAATCAAAGGATAGATATCCTATGAGCACTACCTCTACTTGTGATATTGATAGAATTTCAGAGCACTTGGTTAATCCAAAAGTCCTTGACTCTGGCAGCCCCTTCAATCAAGGTTTACATGGTAGTCCTGCACTAATAGCTGCACTGACCAATTTGTCAAGTCAACAGCTTTTTGTTATACCAAACTTCAGCACTGCTTTCACCCAGGGTGCTGTGGAAGGACATCCTTGCAGAGGTCTTACAGATGGTCTCTTAGAGTATACCTATAGCAACACTGAGGACCAGGAATTGAGACTAGAGAGGCAACAAGAGTTCCTTCCCGAGTACTCAACAGACTCTCCACCATCTTATCGAGATATTTTCCCCTCTCCGTACAGTGTTACTTTCACAGAATAGTAAACTTGTCAGCTTGGCAAATCCAACTCTATCAAATCCTCTGTACAGTACAAATTAAGAAAGAGGAAGAGGATTTATCTTCCTTTGTGCATCTCTTCTGCTTTGCCACCTTTTGACCCCGTTCCCGTCAGCTTCACAGTGGCTGGCTGTTACCAACTGCTAATGCGGCTAAATTCTGCCCATTTGTATTTTAGTCCCCTTCTGTCATAAGTACTCCAACATTATTACTCTTATAGAAGGCTGAGGTAGTCAAACCTGGTTGGTGATGTGTTGGATGCTGGCCTTGAGTACAGCGTGATTACCACAAATCAAAATGCAAGAAAACATGTAGAGAGAACAACAGATTCTCTGGTATCCAATGATCTGATGCGTAAAATCAAATCCCCAACAAAATGGGAAGAAACCCCTTCAATAGTTGAATGAAGTGAGATGAAGTCACAATAAACCACAAAAATTTCAAAATCTCTACCAGGAAAAGAGGTCTCAACCACTTGAGAAGAAATGACGGAAGAAGTCAAAGCTCAAACCTTTGAAGGATATAAGAAACAAAACCCCAGAGTTTCACTTTTGAGGAATTCTGAGAACACAACTCCAGCTGCAAATTCTCAACATTTAGGGGTGATAACAGAAACCCATATTTGAGTAAGAAAGATGAACTTTAGGGTTACAACCTGAATATGGATCTAGAAAAAGGTTTTCTCTATCAAGGCTTGTAGAATTGGAAACTATTCTAAATACCTTCATTTGACTAGTGACAGATAAGTTGATATTTCCTTTAATTCTGAGAGCACCATTTGATATTGTTTTGTTTTTTCCAGACTGGTTTGGAATTACAGAAGTACTTGAATTTCTCAGTTTTAATAAAATTTAGGGTGAGGATGATAAGGTGACCACGTAGAAGAGAATGGTGAAAGTGAATTTGAGTCTGATACCACCAGAATGAGAGTCATGACTGATTTTGACTTGAAGTGAGTGAGACCCACTCTGAAAATCAAACGAGTCAAGCTTGGCAAGTTTTCCAAAGTGTCTGAGAGATCTTACTAAGGGGTTTCAAGAGTGAAAATTTCCCAGCACACATCTATAAAAAAAAAAAAAACAGCACAAAATTTTGAGTTTCTAGGTGTAAAGAAACAGAAGTCTCAAGAGTGCTCTGTGAGGTGTAACCTGGTACGAGCAGGTCACAAGAAAAGTGTGAGCTTGGAGAGAAAAACACGAGGCAAAGGCTCGACAGTGAAGGCTGACCTGCGAAGAGCAGGGATCAAAAAGAGACAGTG
>AWVX01056694.1:0-11236 GCA_000500245.1 Cronartium ribicola 11-2
ACTGAGTATGAGTTGTATTTTTGTTTTGTAAGTCCATGGCATTTTTATGCTCAGGGCTGACAGAGGTCAACTAGCTGTAGTCAGTACTTGGGGGATTCCCAGTACTACTAGCATAAGTTGTTAACTCGGGTCTTCAGTACCCTTCCTCCCACAGCCTTGTTCAGGTAGGTAGCCTTCCAGGAGCTACCCCTAACATCAAGACTGCTAAGCAAAGGCTTTTCCTTGGAAGGAATAAGTCCTTAGACCCTCCCTTCCCTAAATTCCAGCCAGGAGGTAGCCTTACAGAAGCCACCTCCTGACAGATCGGGCCGATCCTGTAAAGTGAGGTGAACGGACTCTCTATTTATAGTCTTTTTGTCCAACACTGTGCGCAGGATGCTGACAAAGACCGGGTCTTTGTGAGTGTCCTGTGCATAGTGCAAGTGGTTAGGTGCTGTGTTGTCCTCTTTGCTTTTTTGCTGGCACCAATGGGTTCAAGTCCCCACTTGCCTGCCTTTTTGGCCAGGTTGGTGTTTTGGATTTATTGAATAGCTGATGATGCTACTAACTGGTGGAGTATAGTGTAGGATGTTGTAGTGTTGTGTGTTGTGTGTTGGTATGACATGGGCATAAGTATAGGATGTCGAAGTGTTGTGTGTGGTATGACATGGGCATAGCACTTGTGCATGACGTCAATCTTTCTCTCTTTCTTATTACTGTGTGTAAAGCCAACACCATTCATGGCTTTACACAGACCAGATACCTGTACGAAGCCATCACATGATCCTCATATCCCTTCCTCACGCGCATTATCCTAACTCCTCAGAGATCCTGGGACTAACCTCAGTTCCTATTCTTTGGAGTTAGGTAAGCACGCAATTGTTCCCTTTTTAATTCATCTTATCATTCTACATTTCATTCACTATTGTAACAGAGAGATCCTGGGACTAACCTCAGTTCCTATTCTTTGGAGTTAGACTTAGAAATAGTAATTTAATAACTGTCACCCTTTGGTTCTAGAATTTCTCCCAGACACCTTCTGTCTGGCCCCTCGTGAAGATCTAGTGAGGACTCATAATTTGAGCCTTTACACTGTGATCCTATTGCTTTTCCTCACTATATAAGCACTCGAGTTAGTGATGGTTGTAGACTTTCATCTTGTACTCAATCATCATCTTTCTCTTTCACTACCATCTCTTTTGTGTTTCTTTTACTCAAGTAACTGATAGTGTTTTGTGTGTGCTAATTTTTTTTTCATTGCTTAAGGTGTATTTATTGTGTTTGCTTATAAGCACAGTTGCCAATCAACATCTAAGTTCCTGTCCAACATGGTGTTCCCTGAAAATCTCCCTGAAAGGGAAGCTGGATCTCCATAGAAGAATTCTCAAACCTCCAAGGGATCTCCCAAATCAAAAAGATTCCAAGGTGATTTTGACTCCAAAGATTTTGGGAATGTTGTTATCACTTCTGTTGGTATGTTTGCTCTGGAGAATATCTTCATTTGTATTTCCCTTTTTGGCTTCATTTCACATCTCCATGTTGTCCATGCCAATCTTCCTTTTCATTGTTTTCTCAGAGCTCACACCCCATCTGGCATGTAACTCTCACTGTCTGTAGCTGTTTAGTATATATAGCCCACCAGTTGGCTGCTTGTAAGAAACCATCAGTGTTGAATTTCTCGCTCTCACCTCTTCATTGAGGTTCTCCAGATTCTCATTTCCCTACCATATGACAACTTCCACCTTATTTCCCTTGTTTTAACAAGTTTCCGTACTACCTACAATTGGTATAAGCTACATAAACATATCGAACTCAACACTCCCTTATTTGTGCTCCTGTTTTTTTCATTTTGTTCAAACCTTCATTAGTTGTTTAGCCACTCAAGTTGTACTATCAACTTACTCAGAAAAACCAGTGGAATAAGAGACTCGACTACGTTTTCTGTCTCATAGATATTCTCTAGTTCCCCCTCAATTGTTTTCTCTTTTCCTTGTCGGATTCTTTTGTAACTTCCATTACACCATACTTTTCTTAGTGTTTACTGGAATCAAACCTCTACACTTCTCGCGTCTTTTAAATTCAGACCAAGACTAAAGATCCCCTAGCCCGATCATCACAAATGTCCTCTCTCATAGAGTACAGGATATTCTCAGAGTATGCGATGGGATCTTTTTAAAATATAAACCTTGCCGTAGTGTAGTGTTTAATGCAATACAGCAAAATGCACTGAAAAAAGAAAAAAAAGAAAAAAGTTAGCAGACGCGGTTAGGGTAAAGGGTAACAAAACCACAGTACATAGTGTGTAGAACATGTGTCAAAATTTGAGTCCAAGAAGTGATCGCGACCAAATCCTCCCGTTTTTTTTGGATTACACCTTCACATTTCTGATAACATTCGAATCAAACGAATTAAAGGTGGATTTAAATACTCGATGACTTCTTCACTCGATAATAAACAATCTATTAATCTCATCAGACTCATCAATCGAATCGAGTCTCACTCTCAACGACTAGCTATGCCCACTTTTCATGAACATAATCGATCTGAGGTCGATCCAGAGCAATGGTATTGGGAGCTCAAAAGTCTCGAAACTGTTCGTGAATAACTCGCATTACGTTAGCTTTCACTTTTGTTTTGTTTTGGCTTGAGTACTTACTTCGATGCCTTGCCTATTAATCACTTTTAGACCGTTCGACACGCTAAAACTATCCTTGACACACTCGACTCGAACCCGATCACAGCTCAAACCATTAGGTCAGTCTTATCAATTCATTACCTAACTTGACCGGATCTCAAACTTAAGGTTCTTCTGTCTTGCAGTCAAATTGTCGATCAAGACCCTAGCACGCTTAAACACAGGCTGAAAGTTGTTCAGGCTAGAATTCAAGCAGCACTTCAGGTCAAATCTCTGTCAGACACAAAGCCGATCGAGTAACTCTGCTTTCTGATCATGTTACGATTATCTCACTGTTGAACAGGCTTGCCCACCACCCACTCCTCCTGCAAGTCCACCACTTCGATTGACTATAAAACCTCCTCAACCACCCGCTTTACCGACTTATCTACCATCTAAGAATAAATCAACTGATTGTGAGAAAGATGATTACGAACCTCAATCACCACCACCCCCTGATCCAATCAAATCGCATCCAATACCTAACCCAGTGCCCAAAATAGACTCAAAACCAATCGATCACCACATGTTAAATAATCAAAATTTAACAACAGAAGAATCATTAACCAAAGAATTATCAGAAATGGCATCACAATTAAAATTAAATGCTCAACACTTTGGAACTCTATTATCAAAAGATAAAGAAATCATTGAAAAAAATGTTACAACATTAGAATTGAATGAAAAAAGAATGAAATCTGAAGGTAATAGATTAGGACAAGTTTCAATTAAAGGTAGACAAATGACTTGGTTTACGATTTTTTCTGTTATTGGAGTTTTGGTTGCTTGGTTTTTAATGTTCATTATTATCAGGTTTTCTTAATTTATTTTGATGGTTTTAGAAAATGAAAAATGGAATGGAATAGATATATTATAAAAATAATAATTTATCACGCTTTTCTTATTCACGGATCGATTGTTCAAACTTCAATCTTATAACAAACACTTGCCTTTTTTTGGTAGTCTCTTCTCATTTGTAGAATGAGGCCTAGATCATTGTGGTTTTGATTATCTGTATTAGTTGAGATGAGTTTAGGACTAATTTGAAATACTTTGGAGGGTTGTTGATTGTTTCGTTTTTTTTTTCTTTTGGATTCATAAGCTTTTTAGTGTTGATTAGCAAGAAATCTAAGTTGATGAAAAGAAGAAAAAGAAATAGAGGTTGGGGTGTAAAAAAGAAGGTGAAGTGCTCAGGTACATACGCTGTATGCAGACTATTCACCTTTCCTGAGCAATGGGATGTGTACCATGGTGGACTTCCAGTAGTGGACCCATTAATTGGTCATTCACAAACCACATCAGCCTCAAAATTGGCCTAATGCGGGTTTCCATAGTCCGAATGCTGGCAGAAGGTGTACAGGTGCTATACAGTGAATACTAGTGAGGCCTGATAGCGTTGTATGCTTTAGTTTTTCTGCTTTTTTTTATTACTTCAATTAGATAGTTTTTTTTTTAAAAAAAAAAGAAAATTCATTGCTCAAAGTGCACATAGGAGCCTTATAAGCTATCATGCACTAAATTTTTCAAGCACCTGTAAAAAGGTGTACTCATATCTTGTGAGCTTGAAATAATTGATTTAAATTAAGATAGTGGTAAACCAGGTCCTGTAATGAGGAGTATGGATGTTTGTGACCACTTATAACATTTTAATAATTTTCTGAGAAAGAATAAATTCATCCATAGAATTCCCTTTTTACCTTTAAAACTCCTTAATCTACTTCTTGACATGATTTTAACCCTTTTTTCACTTTATAAACCCTTACTATATATGCACTTTTCCCCCTTCTATGACCACATATAATACTAATAATATTCCTTTAGCATATTATGTGCACACCACTACAGGTGGGTGAAATTAGAAATATGGTCGGAATGAAATGTGCACATTCCTGATTGACTGCATACAGTCTATGCACATCAGACTTGTTGCCATTTTGCTATCCAGGTGATGACCAAATCACAATTCCTCTCCAACCACAATGGATGGTGAGGATATACATTTTCACAAACAGAATTGCCTTGCCAGGTTCTGCGCCTCAAAGTAATATGTGAAAAAGCAGCAGAAGAAAAAGTAAACATTGTTGAGAAAGATATGTGCACTAAACATCAATTTGGTGTGTCTCAGTCTTCTTGGCTCAAGATGTTGACATCATGAGGCAACCTGGAAGAGGCGGAGGGACTGGTCAAGTGAATGAGCAAGATTTCAATCAAGGAGAATGGAAGTGGAGCCTGAGAGAACAGAATTATACATATATGGTCAGAAGCTTCACAGGGCATGTGAAGGGGAGTAAAACCAACTAGGAATTTCAAGCAACACCCACTGATCAGTGATGTGTCTTGAGCCAAGGGATGGTGCTGTGTTGGTGAGGTCGCAGGCAGGTGATGTGAATGTGGGCAAGAATGTGCTGGAAACAGACAGGTATCTGGATGAAGGGTTAAGAAGGCACTCATGCTGGCACAACATAAACAGGGTCAACGCTTCCTGACTGCAAGCTCAAATTCTTGCTTGTGGCAAGACTAGCCTGGACACCACCAAAAATCTGAATCACATCTGGGCATACTACTAAACATAGCATGCCCAGATGTAATGCAATGGGTCATTTATGACCTTGGAAAATAGCCAATAACATCACATCCAGCTATGCTATGTTGAGTAGCATAGCTGGAGGCGATGAAAATATATTGGAGGTGGGGCTTCTCATCATTTGAGTCCTCAGTCCATATACACCAAGATGTGATCTTGCAAGACAAGGGAGTTAGGAGAGTCACAGAGGACAGGTGGTCACCACCACAGCCAAATAAACAAACTTTGTTGCTGTATTGTTGACAGCCAAGTTACTGAGATCTTCTGATAGCAACAAGCTAACTGCGTATTCATTCAAACAGGGCTAACTTTCATATATGGGTAAGGTGTAGCAGGTGAGAAGTGGACAACTCATCCACTGGATTGATTTGATCCCAAATCAATCCAGTGGATAATGCTTCTGCTGCTGACCACTAACAAATTTGAATTGGACTCAACTTTGGATGTGTCAATCTGACACAACATGCTCATGCTCAAGGGGGGGGACCTTGTATATGGGCATAGCTGTATCAGATAAAGGCATCCAACTCAACTTTGTTGGCTGTGGCTTTTGGGTTGGCTGCATTGAAAAGTCCCAGGCTTGTGGGTCTGTTTGAGTGCATTCACACATACCCACAACAGAGCTCTCTACCCTGGGAATATAGCAGGTTTGAAAAAACCTGGAGCATGTTACATAGGAGCTGTAGTGCAGCTCATTGGACATCACCCTCATATTGAACCAATGAGCATTTCAGGGCTGTCTGTCTTTGCTCAGGAGGATCAAGGTGGCCTGGTGCAGCCCTGGTCTGTTTGGATTGATGTTACCTGAACTTCCCAATGACCTCTTTGAAACATGCAAAAGCCAAACAGATGGGATACAAGGATTCACATGAAGCCCAACAAAGGCAAGCGTAAAATTTGGGTATTGACATCTCAAGATGCTGCAGAGGTGCAGGTGGCTCTTGTTAACTGAACAAGGTGGGCCACATTTGTCTCACTACAGACAGGCAGCAAGGTAGTGTGGCACTGTGGCATGCATCCTCACATGGCTGGATTTGTGAGGATGTGGTGCAGTGTTCATACATCACAGGGGCATATTTGGGTGAATGTACATCAAACAGAAGTGAAAATTATGTACATGAACTGCATGCATGACTGTAGGTGGGTGTTACACAATTAGAATTCCAGTTGGAGACCCCCAGCAGGCACCTGCCTCCAGTGTTGAATACAAGATGGCTCACTGGCACATGATGGGAGCCTGGTCAAGGGCCAGAAAATATGTGTCAGACCCATTGGCATTGCCAACAGGCCTGGTCATGTCCCCCAAACCTGCATGTTGACTGCAGTACAGTCAGCTTGTCCTTGGATGGATATGCTGACTGTTGTGAGAACTTGGCTGTACCACAGCTGTGTGCCACATGTGAACAACACATTGAGCAATACACCACATTGTAAGGCAAGAGCAATACCTATAGCATGGGTTTACAATAAAGCCAAAAACATCAAGTGAGGTGTACAACCAATAAAGTCTCACACCTGAAAGACTCGCCACCTGGCTATTCAAGTCTTCATATGTGTCTCTTCCCAAGCCTAGTGGGCCTTTTAAAGCTCAAACATGAACAAGAATGGATTGATCAATTTTCAACTCTCCACCTCCAAACCCCAATTAACACCAACACACAAACCTGTGAGACAATAAAGATTGACCGGACCAGGATTTGAACCTGGGACCTCAGCATGTAAGCTAAGACACAATGCTAGATGTGCTGCCTTTAACCACTAGGCTATCCAGTCATTTCCAATGTGATGGCTTATGTGTAGGAGACAGAAAACAACCCTTGTGATATGGTCTGCATCACAATTGGAGACAGCAGAAACCATGTAAGAGTAAGGGTGTTGGATCACTTTGACATGAAGCAGATTATAGAAACATCAACAAAACCTCCAATCTGGTGCTGCTTGGCTGACCTGTTGCCCTCATGTGACAAACTATTAAGCCATTCATGGTCCACTGGATTTAGGTGTTTGATTGGATGACTCAAAGAATCTATCTCTTGTCTTCCTCTTCCACAAATGCACTCTCAGCCAAATTGATTCCACATAAGTCCAACTCCTGCCTTATTAAACGCTATTCCATGAAGAATTTCATTTGATGTGGTCAATCCCCCCCACAGTTCAAGACCCTGTGCACTGAGTATCAAAATACAAACCTCTTTTGGTGGGTTTCCATCTACTTTTGCCTCAAGCTCTCCAAGAAGTGTTGCAAACATATGCAAAGTTTGATTTTCTTCAAGGTTTGCGCTCCAGGTCATTGTTGGTTGTCAGGTGATCTTAACTCTCACATGTATCCATGGTTTCTAGTTATGTCATGCTTTTGTTGTGCTCTCACAATTGTCTACTGTATATTTCAATTTTCTTCTCTTCACAATGTGTAGATCATACTATGTTGTGCTATATTTGTTTTTTCCTCATGACATGTTTTCCTTTCTTACCTATATATAGCCCTATAGGACACATCACTAAGAGTCTCCTCATCCTTTTTGACTCTTACCTATCACATAATCTTCTTCATTGACTGATGACATGACACTTGTGTGATTGATGCTCCTATAGGTAAGCTTGTAGTTTGTTTTCCTTTTTCCTTTTTACATTATGTTTGTATGCTGTTATAAACAAAAAGATCCTTTTTGACTCTTACCTATCACACAATCTTCTCCATTGACTGATGACACAAAACTTGTGTGATTGATGCTGCTATAGGTTATGAGCTCTTAAGTGCTACCCAAATACACTGACAAATTCATCCTCTACTTCCTTATTCCCTAGGCCAGAAGTCTCTCTTTCGTCATGGATTCCAGGTTTAGCAATCTTGACACTTCTAGCCCAGCTCCCACTTCTCCTAACGCCACTTCATCAAATCCTACACCTTCAGGATCTGTCGCCAGTTTTCAGTTGGACACTCTGACTCTCCGCTCTTCTTTTCAATAGACTGCTCTGCCTTCTCAAAACACTTTTTCATCTTCCTCCGATTTGGACTATGATTCAGACTACGACATGATTGGTGAAAACCCCATCCAGATTCTGTTGCTCAAACCTGGAATTTTCAGTTCTTGGAATACGCACCTCATTACCATCTTGAAAGCCAAACGACTCACTAGTTTGATCTCTGCTGACTCCTCAGTTCCTGTCGATGGCACGGATGATGCAAAAGATGATTACTATCAGAAACAGGGGGCTGTGTTGGCTTACATCTTGGTGGGTCTTGAACCTGTTGATAAAGCTTGCATCACCATCTCTGACACACCTTACATGGCTTACACAAAAATAGCCAAGGCTCACGGTGCAAAAAAAGGGATTGTCATGGCCCGTATCATCTCCAAGATCACTAGTCCAAAGCTTGGAGGGGGTGAAAGACTCTTGGATTTTCTTACCCAAGTGTGCGTACTCCACAATGACCTTGCTACATGCACTACAGAGGATCCGGGCTTGAAGATCTTGTCAAAAATGTTGGCCATCTTTCTTTTAAATGCTTTAACCAACGATTACTTGCTCGTTAAGACCCAAGCTCTCAAGGACATCAAGGGACTTACAGTAGAAGGCCTCATATCGACTCTTGACAACGTGGCAGCAAGTCAAGGTTCGGCACCAGACACTTCAACAGTCAATGCTTTGATAGCTAAGTCTAGAGTCCCGACGAACAACCCACCCCACGATATCCCTTCAATAGCCAACTCAAAGATAAGGCCAGGCCCGTACGATCTCTGCAACATGTCTGAACACGAGGGACAACATCATCATCAAAATGTGAACTGTAGATTACAGATTGAGATGAGAAACTCATCCAGACAACCCTCACATGTTCTGCAGCGTCCAGCCAATTCAGCAACTTTGGGTCTCTCTACTGATGAGAAAGCAAAAAGATATGAAGCTATTCTCAAAGCACATGAAGACAAGAGAAACTCAGTAATGGCCATGGCAGCAACTATTGACGCTTTTGATCCTTTGGAACTAGCTGACTCTTTTCCTGAGACCAGTTTTTCTCAATCTGCTTTTGTCATGTCTACCCACTACACTCAACACGTTGATGATTTAGCTGCTGATACTGCAGCTACACAACATATGACTTCAAAATTGACCAGCTTCATATCTTTGGTCAAAACCACTCCTATACGTATAAATGGTGTGGATCCTACTGCACTATGTGCGACTCACATTGGTTCAATCAACCTTCCAGGTTACTCTGAAGACAATCATTCCAAAGTCATGATTCTTATTCCGAATGTCTTATATTGCAAAGATATTGCAGAAAATCTACTCTAAATCCCTCAGCTCTGCTTCAATGGCACATCCTTGTTGGGCGACAAAGATGTGTTGACAATTACGGGTTTACCAGGTCAAACTTACATTTGCTGTATGTTTGATATTGGATCTGAGTTATGAATGACCAAGGTTTGTATTCCAAACCAGGTATCTGGTTTGCATGCATCATCAGCTGAACTTTGGCACCAACGTTTAGGACACTTAAATGCATCCGACATATGTCATCTATCAAAAAACAGATTCTTTAAGCTTGGTTCATTGACATTTCCTGCTTGTACTACTTGTCAAATGTCTAAAAGCACTAGACTTCCTTTTTCCTCACACTTCCCTCGTTGTGCTTCTGTTCTATCTCGTATTCATTCAGATGTTGCTGGGCCCTTTCCTGTTTCTTTAGGAGGGTCTAGGTACATTGTCTCATTTATTGACAACTACTCTTGGTTTGCCATGATTTATACTATCAAATCTAACTCACTTGTTTTAGATTGTTTCAAAGATTACAAGGCTTGTGTTGAGAAGTTGTTTTCTGCTCCTATCCGTACTATGTCCTGTTCACCTTCTTTTGTTGTTATTAAAGCTTTGCACTGGGACCGAGGAGGTGAATATTCATCCACAAATTTTTTATCTTTTCTCTCTCAAGAAGGAATAGTCCTGGAGCAAGGACCGGCTGAGACTCCTGAAAACAATGGAGGAGGGGAACAATTCAATCACACACTTATTGAATGGAAACGGTTTAACCTTCATCATGGCAAACTACCACTCTATCTTTGGGCAGAACTTGTGATGGCAACAGTTTTTACCATCAACCGGTCACCTCACTCTATTCACCCTGATCATTCAACACCTCTCTCAGTCTGGAATTTGTTTGCTTCACATGATGGACTTCATAATGTTGATTTTTCTTTCCCAAGGACCATTGGTTGTCAAGCCATTTATTTGGAATCACGGCATCATGGTAAGTTGAACCTAAAAGGTATGGAAGGGATACTTATTGGGTATGAGCCTAATTCTAAGGCCTATCGTGTTTGGGATGCACAACTATGGCGTGTTATTTTTACACAGGTGTTTACATTCAATGAACATGTGTTCCCTTTCGCAAGCATACCTGATCAACCAATTCCTGAACCTGACTTTGTAGTCATCAAGGACCCAATGGACATACCCCTCTCATCTTCAGTGATCTTAACATCAGACACCATCCCTCCAGCCTCCATCAACCCACCAACTGCACCTCCAGTCCTTAAAACTCTGGTCTTTCCCACTCTCCATAACTCGTCCCCCGCTTGTCCCATCTCATCTGCCTTGCCTGTTCATCCTACTTCTACAGTATCCACAGCTCCTTCCACCTAACCTCTACCAACACCACCTCGGCCTCATTGCAACTCGAAAGAGACTGCTAAAATATCACCTAGAGTGATTGTCTCAACCAATAAGAGTTAGAGAAGAGAGGGCCAATAATTGATGACCTCTACCAGTGCCTGATTATAATCAGATGAGGCCTGGTTATCAGCCAGTGAAATGGTCACTTTAAATTAGCTGTTTATTATAAGCCAGCCTTATAGGGTCATTTTACCACTATTATACACAGCCCCCATTTACTGGTCACTGGCCGCCCAGGGCATCCAGCAACTTTGGGGCTTTCTCAAAGAAAAAACAGTGATATTTTCAAACCGACATCCATTGTGTGGTCTGGAAGACCAGTG
>KI577569.1:170-11582 GCA_000500245.1 Cronartium ribicola 11-2
CATGCAGTGGCAAGGTCAAAAACTCAAATACCAAACTTTTCCAGAGTTTTTTCTTTTTCTTTTTTTTCAGTTGAAATGTGAAATCCCTGGAAAGAAGTCAGAAGGATGTTTGGGCTTGATTTCTGACTTTGTCTATGTGGCTTCTGCAACCTTGAGAGCTTCTGCATGGTTGTAGTGTGGACACATGCAGCTCAACTGTATTTCCATTCAATCCACTTATTGGCTTCACTGGTCTTCCAGACCACACAATGTATGTTGGTTTGAAAATCTCACTGATTTTTCTTTGAGAAAGCACTGAAGTCGCTGGATGCCCTGGGCGGCCAGTCACCAGTAAACGGGGGCTGTGTAAGGAGCAGGGCTGTCCGTGCTGTGCGTCCGGGGATTTCTAGACCGTCTGGTGGTAGGATATAGATCACTTCTTCAGGGAGGCCATTTAAGAAGGCGGCGACTGCGTCCATTGAGTGGAGCTCGAGGTCGCTCTCGGCGGCGTGGGAGAACAAGGCCAGGAGAGAGGCTTTGCTTCCGGTAGTAGATGTAAGATGAAATAAGCAATCATCTCTTCGTCAGTCTTAACTCCAGTCGCAGCCAACTCATTCAGGGTTCTCCTAATGTTGATGATGAACTTCTGAAGGTCGGATTCGTCGCAGTGGAGATTAAAGAGGGAGGAGAAGACTCAACCTTGGTTCCTAGCTTTTGTGGAGGCGAAGTGAGCGGTGATTGTTTTCCAGAGTGCAATGGGATCTTTTCCGTTTGTGTCCTCTTTGACAAGCAGTTGCTGGAGTCGAGGGCTGAGTTTCAGACGAAGGAGACCCACAAGATATTTGCAGCGTTTCTTGTAAAGCGCCAGTTGGGAAGCACCAGAAGGAACAGATTCGGTGCTGTCCACAATGCCATCAAGATCTTTGACAAGAAGGAATGCCATCATGCATCTGTGCCAGTCGGCATAGTTTTCATCAGTCAGCATAGGAACAGATGAGCTGGCATTGTTAGATGGAGTGGAGAGATTGGTTCCAATTGGTTCATTCATGCTGTGAGGAATAGGCGTAGCTGAGCACAAATTTTCTTTGTCCCTTAGTCCCAGGGTGCTAGGTACGTGGGAGCTCATGAAGGCTGGTCGTAGCTAATGTTTTAACCTGTGGCGTCACTGGGCTCATAACCTCTAAAGGTTATGAGACTTTGAGCAGGGACAGGTTCGCGTAAGCTACAAGAACAGCGAGAAGGAGAGCTTGAAAGAGTACCTTTGAGCAGGGACAGGTTCGCGTAAGCTACAAGAACAGCAAGAAGGAGAGCTTGAAAGAGTACCTGAGAGGTGCGATGGAAAGACGAGACAAGTAAAGTAGATGATTTATTATCATAGGTCAGCAACACTACACACATCATTTGAGGAAATACAAGATGACCACAAGCAGACCTTTGAGCAGGGACAGGTTCACATAAGCTACAAGAACAGCGAGAAGGAGAGCTTGAAAGAGTACCTGCGAGGTACGATGGAAAGATGAGACAAGTAAAGTAGATGAGAAAAAGAAGAACTAGAACGAAGGCTCATCCTTATATGTCCCATCTAACCATGGCATTGGGATTGAGAGAAGGTCATTCAACTAGGTGAACCGACCTGGTGAACGGACCCTGCCATGTGGTCAAGCCGGGTGAACGGGTCCTTCCGGGTGAACCATTCCTGAGACACGTGAACCTTCATAGCATCCATGTCGGAGCATCTGAGCCTACATGACAACGCGGCTTTTACCTCCAGATACGGCGGTCGCATCCTAGAAATACAGTGGTCAAGGTCACGCAGATCCAAGGCGGTGATGAGTTATGGTGAGCCACTGGGTGGCTGGGAGGTCAATCTGACGACCCATTACATGAGCCCAAGTTCAATGGTTCACTTGCGTGGCTCAAAGATCAGTTCGAAACTTGCCACTGTCTGTCCCTTTCCTTTGCTAACCGAGGCCCGTGATGCTGGGGGTAGGCAGCACCATACCCCCAAAATTTTATTTTGGAAAGACATTTGCTATCAAAACGGAAAAACTGTGATGAAAAACCACTAACTTTTGGGACATTGGATCATGAAAATTTATGATTTTCTAAATAGTTGAGGATTTTATCAAAAATACAATTTCTTCATAACCTAATCACCAAAAGATAAGTACCCAATAAATCTTGGAAAAAAACAATTCCGGATTACATAGCCAAGTTTCTAGAAGACCTGTTGGCCTAACGATAAACATCAAGGTAATTTATGCGTGCACTGAGAAAGTAACGACACCTAAATTTGATTAGAAAGAAGTTTTTAACAGCGTCATGAGATGACAGATCCAGAAGTGATAATAAAAATAAAAATCACGCGGATAGAATATTACTAGAGTTCCTCAAATAATTAAGAAAATAAAAGCTGAAGAACAAGACTATCTGAATATATAAGTGAGGCATCAATAGGATTTCTGGGCTAGCTTATCTTGTACTTATTACCTGCGAAGATCAGAAGGGCTTTTAAAAATTGGAAAATCTCAGGGAAGAATATTATTAGTTATTACGGTATATATTGAACGAGCAACGGGCCACTTTGAATACTACATTCATCCAAATTAGCATTTGGTTGTCTTTAGGATCTGGAATTTAGAGGAAGATTTTGGTATGAAGATGTTAAAGGTTACAAGTGCCTGTGAAAGGACTTTGATGATACACAGTCATGAGACTGCAAGAAGTAAAAAGACACAGGGTCTTGTGTGCAAGCTCCTTTATTTGTTTTGTATGTGATTTTGATGATTTTCCATGCTTCAATGGTCAATCAGAGTCTTTTATATACAGGTCTTATACAACAAGTGTTCAGGTGCTCACGCAAACAGGATGATGCTCAGGCCTTCATTTTATCAAAGGGTACAAACTTAGTGAAGGAATGATCTCATGAGAAAGGGACGTGTAGCCTGTGCTAGGATGAGGACTTTTGTGTGAGGGAGTGCTCATCTGTCTACCGTGATTGTTGAGTATGGTCAGATGTCACAGATCTGCAACGAAAGGGTTCACAGTGATGTTACATCAATAGAAAAATGATGAAGAGTCTGTGCTTGAGTTGGAAATAATGACCCAAACCTCTTTTGAAAGTTCATCAAAAAAAAAAAAAAAATCATTGATTACGGCCATCTACGTGCTTTCCTTGTTCCGAAAAGTTGTGCTCACGTTTGTTCACTACACTCCTCTCACCCTACCTTTAGTACATGACGCTTTTCCACGTGAAGAAACCGACTGTTTTGTTAAACAAAATGAGCGGCCTTAAACTGTCATTCTCTACTATGAATGTATTTCTCAATCAATTCAGATATGAAAGCGATGAACCAGTCTTTCAAAGATATGGTTCATGAAAATTTCATCGTTGGCAATTGCATACATTACACCAATAGGTGTTGACATACACTCACAAAAAAGAATACAAAAAGCATGGAAACAAGAAGAAACCAAAACAAATCAAGGAATTGTTGCATAAGTACAGTAAGTTATCAGCATTCCTTACCAAGAGATTCAATCCATCGATCATTAACAATCAGTTCATAATGATTATTGTGATGATAGAGTACAAAGATCCTCAGCTTATCCGAACTTGGTTCCCAAATCTCAGGGTAATAAACACTTGTAAATGGTAAATCCTGTTGGATAGATACGACTACGAAAGCGCATTGGAACATATTACACATGGATTTGAGCGTGTGCGCATCTCCCTATTCATCCTGTGCCATACGTCCAATGTAAGTCTCTACCACCTCGTTCTCGGGTACATTCCAAACATTCTCTGGAGGGAAGTTGATGAACTGTTCTTGGTGAATTAGCACGTCTTCCACTACAGTTTCTCGGAGTAGTAAATGTTGGTTGGCATCTTGCATTAGGCAATGGGCTGCACAATGGAATTGACAATGTCCATCACCCTTGATCCAACTCGAATGCCACCACCCGGGTAAACCATTGATAGGTCTCATAGATAGGTACAGTTCCAAGTTGAATGCTATGGGGGCAAGTTGCATACCCTCGCGATTGACTGCTTCTTGGAGTTGCGTCAAGCCAACATTGGTCATGGGAGGCGCCAGGTTGTTGTTCTGAGGAGTCGTTTGAAAGAAGCCCATCTCAACTTCCGGGCATTCATTATGAGGAGTCGGTTGAAAGAAGTCCATATCAACTCCCGGGAATTCATTAACAGGCGAAGCAGTCGTGAGGACATTAGGAGGAGCAGGTATAGTAGGGTCAACATTGTTTTCAATAAAGTGCCTGAGGAAGTCCATATCTACTCCTGGAATCTCGAGGGACGCGAACTGGAAGCTGTCAGCTTGAAATTCATTGGTCATAGGAGGCGCCGGGTTGTTCTGAGGAGTTGGTTGAAAGAATTCCATATCAAGGGGTGATGACATCAGTCCTGGGGCTGCATCTATGCCTAGCTGTTGAAGCTCCGTGGAATTTGCAAGGTTTGAATTATTTTCAACCAAGCGCTGAAGGAAGTCAAGATCCAAACCTACCTCAGCAGCTGGCGGTAGGCCATCGGCGTGGAGGGCCGCGGGACTGAAACCGAGCGCGGGATCAGGTTCGGCTTGGGTCAACACGGTCGGAAGGCTTGGAAGAGAGCCGTAGTCAGTGTTGTGTTGGAGCCACGAATTGTCGACAACAGGCTGTCTGTGAGCATTGTTGGGGAAGTCGAGGGGTTGGGGCTCGTTGACGGACAGTGTGGCCGGCAAAGGCTGTTGCTCTTGATGATCACCGCTCGGATTCATGATGTGTGTTCTGGCTTTGGTAAGGTTGAAGGTGATGTGTGCGCTGAGGTTTTGAAGAAGTTTGGGGGATTTGGAGGTGGATGGAGGTTGGGGATGTTGGACTCTGATTCCCACAGAAATTCATCCTCATATACCTGATAGAGGTCTCATCTCAGCAGTTCTATGAGGCCCGGTGGTGCTGATCACAAAAATGTAGTCATTGAGTACCGCCTTGCATTTCGGCATGTTCAATATCAACTGCCGTCTCAGCTTTAAAATGGGTCACTCAAGTCTTTGGCATTTCCATCTGGCGGAATATGGTAACTGCTAACAAAATGAGTATTGGGAAACATTTTTTTAAAGTTGAGCATTGCTGATTGACTGGTCCCTTAGAGGGTACAGCATTTTTATCCGTCCTTCTAACCAGAAGGGTTTTTAAAAATCGGAAAAACTCAGAGAAGAATATTATTAAGTAGTTATCACGGTATGTATTGAACGAGAATACTATGTTCAGCCAAATTAAGCATTTGGTTGTCTAAAACCTGACCTAACGAGAGTTGTTCTTGGCATTCAGAATAGAGTGTGAAAAAGAGGCAAGGGGGGCTGGATTGACAGGGTTCCTTGAGTGACGGACTCGGTCGGAGTTTCGGACTATAATACTCGATCGGGTTCTTTCCATATTAAAAGGTCGGAATTAATACCCGACCATTGGTTTACATCTACTTAAATTTTAATCAGAGTTCCAACTTCACCACCACCTCCTTCTCATCTTAACCTCCAAATCTGACCACCTCAATCACCACCTCAACCTAAACAATGTCAAACTTTTCAGCAAAGGATCACTTCATACCTTTAATAAGTAGCTGTTTAAGTTGTTTGCCTAGATCAAGAAAACATAAACCAATAAATGAACAAGAACATGAATATGATTATTTTCCAGATTCAATTTCAGCACCATTATTAGAACCAAGAAATACTTCAATAGATTTAATCAATTTAAATATAAATTATAGAAATCCAGATTATTTAAATCATGAAGAAAATTTAAATAATTGGGAATTGATTAAAAATTGGTTTTCATTCAAAATATTTACTAAAAATACAAATCATCATGAAAGAAGATTAAGTGAATCAGATGCACCCATCTTGAATGATTTATCATTTTTATTAAATAATAATTCATCATCTTCTTCTGGTTCTAATAATTTAAATAATAAAAGAAAACAATCTTTAAATCAATTAGAATTAATTTCACCTCAACTTACTAATAATAAAATGAAAACTGATGAAGAATTAATTCTAGAAGAAGAACGTTTAGCCCAAATAGAAGAAGAAGAATATAAACTTGCAAGGAAAAGAGCTAAAGCTAAAGCAAAATCATTAGGACTTTTAAATACTCATTCTAAATCATCTAACAAATCTTCATCTAAATCTCAGATATCTTCTAAATCTTCATCTACTATCATATCAGAAGAAGAAGAAAGGGATTCAGAGTTATTCAGTAATTCTAATACGATTGAAAGTAATCCCACTACAATCGAAAGTAGTAATAGTATCAATGAGAATGATTCTAATAGATCTTCTTTAACACCTGAAATAATCCAACTCATACGAGATCGTTTTGAATCTGATGCAAATGAACTTTATGGTACAAAACAATTAAATTTAACACAAATTGAACAAATTTATGATTACTTATCAAATCCATCTGAAATTGAAAATAAATCAACTCAATCTGAAATTTTAAATGTTATTGAATCCAATGATCATTTTACTAAATCTATCTTTAAAGGCAAACGTCGTCATCGTTCAAATAATTGTGGTGATTCATCTGATACGAATTAATTTGTAAGTTTTACTTCTTTTTACCTTTTTGATTTATTACTCCAAAGAATAAATAAATAAAAAACACTAATGCATGAAAGAAAACCCTTTTTTTTTTTTTCTTTATATAGCTTTAAACAGTCCTCTCTTGCTTTCCTTATTAATCATTTTTTGCTTAATATGTAAAAGAAAAAAGAAAAGGACTCTTTAATCTAACTTTTTTTTTCATTTTCATTTTCATTCTCGTTTGACATTTTCCTTTCTCTCTCTTGTACAATTTTCTTTCAATTATTATCGTTATTTAAAGAATTTTTTCTTCATTTCATTTCATACCCCTTCAAATTAGAAAAATAGTATATACCTATTTTAAACTTTCTCATCCATTCTTTCTTTCCTAATCAAGTGTTGTTGTTGTGGTAGTGACATACTAAGTACTTTATACATGAAAAAAGTTTTTTTTTTTTTGCTTGGTTGGTGAGTTGATATCAAAAAGCTTTNTTTTTTTTTTAAAAAAAAAAAAAGTCAATGGGATCCCTGCGTCAAAAATTGAAATGATTAAAAGGATCATCAATTTTCTCTATTAAAACTTTTTTTTTTTTCTTTATCCAAGTTGATATAAATATACAAAGACAAGGAAAACCTTTTAAAATAGGTAAATCTCTTATATATATATTTTTCTTCTCTCTCTTTGTCTTATAAAAATCGATATATATGTATCCAACCTTTTTTATTTTCACCGAAACCAAAAAAAACAAGATGATGATGATGACGATGATGATACAACCAAAGAGAGAAAGACCGACATGACATTTGTTTTTTTAAAAAAAATCATGTTGTTGACGTTGATAGATTGGTAATAATATATATAGATATATATATATATATCATGATGATGTAGAATTGGATTCAAAAAGCTTTGTTCTACCTTCAATTGAACTTATAGTTCTACTAGTACCATCTTTAGATCTAATAGAAACTGATCCATCCTATTTTATTCGATCATATATTAGTCAATAATTAAAGAGTAAAGAGACAAAAAAAAAAAAAAAAGAGAGAAAAAACTTAACTGGATTACCAAAGTATGCATGACGTGCCATACCACAAAATAATCCTACTTCTAACACACCTGTAAGACTAGAAAAAAAAATGAATTTTAGTTTCTTTTTGTGAAGAAAAAAAGAAAGAAGGGAATGAGTTACGATTTAAGTCTGTGACATAATTCCATTGGATCTCTCATGTATACTTCTTCAAATGGTGCATCTATAAGAAAATTACTTTTTTTATTTTAAAAAATGGATTAGTTTTTTTTTTTTTTGGATTGAGTATTATTAGGTTTTATACATTTTTTTTATTTTTACTTACCCGTTATCTGTTACTACTGGACCTGCTTTAGATTTACCCATTCTTAAAGACTTCAAGAAATAAATAAATAGAACACCAAAAAGAGATCAATAATAATAATAATAATAAAAGACATGAAAAGGAACGAAATAAAGAACATACAGCATTAGGACAACCCATTTTACCAATATTTCTAATAACTTTAGCCCAAGCAAATGGTACGACTTCGATTGGTATCCCATTTTTCCAATTTTGACCTAAAATTTTAGAATCTTTTCTCTGATCTGCTACTAAAATAAATAATTCAGCGGCTTCAGCTAAAACTTTTTCTCTTAAATGACATGCGCCACCACCTTTAATTGCATTTAAATCTAAATCTATTTCATCTGCTCCATCTATGGTTATATCTAATGATGGAAATTGATCTACATCTCCTAAATTCAATCCTGCCTTTACTATTAATTCTTTTGATTGAAAACCGGTTGGTATGAACCATCTTTTATTTTTTATCAAAAACCAGTTTTGTAAGTTCTTTTTTTTTTTTTTTTTCAAGGAAAGGAGTGAGATTGGGATCTGTTTTACCTTGATTCATTGGCTTCTGAACCTTGTTGTACGATCCTTTCAACGACGTAAGGAACAGTAGTCCCACTCCTAAAAGACCCAAGATTAAAAAAGCTCCCGCCGTTCCCCCAAAGAAAATAGAAAGGAACGAACCCTATTCCAATGACTCGATGATGAGGTAAAATATTTTCATCTACAGCAACATAAGCAGCTAATTGTTTTGCTGCTTCTAATTCACTTAGCGCAGTAGGATCAGTTGGTCCTACCGTTTGCCTTGTCTCTCCTTTTGGATCTATTAAAGTAGGTTTCGAATGTAATGGTAAACTTGATGCTTGACTGAATGGATTAAAATGAGTTGCTAGTGTTGGTGACATGATGAATATTGATGAATTTCGGTATTGGTATGATAAGTTTATGATTCTTTTTGATATCAAAAGTGATGATGCCAGATTGAAGACCAATTTATTTTTTTAAACAAGTTATAAAGTGTCTTGGTTTTTTTTCTTTTTTTTTTTTTGTTTCCCAGTGTTTTATATTCAGGCAATGTCCGATCGGTTGCAGAAAGTCTTGGTACTGATGGGCTGATGCTGGTGGTCTCAGTGCTAAATGATGCTGTGGTTTCATTTGAGTACTTATGTTAAGTATCGACCTAAACTTAAGTTAGGATACACAGCCAAATCGAACTCTATTGTTCTTCCCCTCCTTTATTTGGCTGTACTGTGTCAGTGTGTAGATAAGCCAGCCTGTTGATTAGATAATCAGCTCATTCTACCAAATCGATCTCCAAATTAATCGGACCACTCGATCACACTCCGAACAGATTTCTCGAGGGAAATTGTTTTTTTTTTTTTAATTCTTCGCTTAAAGCTCCGGTTGGCTATATGTGAAAAGCTCCTGTGTCTTACATTTCTCGAAACACTTGCTCTTTTGCGAAATAAATAACCAGTCAGGTTATGGTTTATGCAGGCCCATTAGCGTGCAGGAAAGCCACCTGTAAATCACAATATGATTCTCGTAGTGTATTGAAATTGACAGAATGTTTGGCCAATCTCGATCACTGAATAAATATGTACATATCAGTGTCTTGGAATCGTGATCTGGCTCCAAACATAGGTCCTAGGGCAACTTAACTTAACTAAGTCCCACCTCGCTCGGAAGCCTCCGAGGCCTCGAGGAGGGACTTATAGCTAATGTCGGACCACTGGCCTGAGTACAACAGATTCCAGTGCACCTGCAGCCTTCCCTCCCCATTCCCCCCTCTCTCTCCTTCTCAATCTCCTCAGTCCAAAGACAAAAAAGGTGTCTTTCACCATTGTATATGTGCCTATGCCCTCAGGTTTCACCTCATAATTTAGGGGGGGGGACAAAACCCAATGGCATGCTCATTATGTTGTGTTCCAGTAATGTACCCTAGCAAACCTTAGCATTGTTGCTTGCTGGGGGTTTTATATCTCTGACAAAACCTTTCCAAAATCTTGGAATCAACAACCTACCTAGGAGCCAGTCTTAAATAGCACAACAGTGTTTGAATTGCTAGACCACTTGAAAGGTATGGACTAAACTTCAATGTATGGAGTAAAATTACTGGGAATTGGGACAAAAGATGTGGCGGCATGATGTGAATGAGGAGAGAGATTGTATGATGATCAAAGTCCACATACAAGACTGCATTACTAGGGTTCCTACATAAAAGGATGATGGTTCCGGAGGCACACCCGTCAAGGATCTTTATTAGGCAAAGCCTCGACAACCCCCGGGCAACCCATAAAGGTCCAGTACAAACCTTGATAGACCTAACTCACTTCCAGAACCTTCACACAAATCGTTGTGAAACTATATTCCCCTTTACTGATCCGCCATGGATGCCAAGAATGGGCATTCTACACAATCTGGAGTTGTCGCGCCAGGAGTGTCTGAAGAAGGTAGCGGACCAGGTGGCCAAGAGAACTGAAAATGCTTTAGTTGTTTTTACAGATGGCTCTTACTTACAGGACCTGGGTGGAGGCGTGGCTGCAGCATCCTCAGATGGAGTGAGGACGGCAACCTTTACCCCGCCGACAGCCTTTTCCAATAATGAAATGGAATACATGGGGATTGCGTTGGGGCTAGCTCAGTTCATTGATCAGCTACAGGATGTGACTAACGGAAAAATTAATCTGGCTCTCTTTAGTGACAGCCAGATGGCACTCAGAGCGGTCCATTTTCAGATTCAACCTAAATCAGGCCAATCCTTAGTGAAATTTCTCAAGAATCAACTACAACGCCTACCAGAGGATTCGACTTTAGACTTATATTGGCTGCCAGGCCATGAAGGTATACCTCTCAATGAAGCAGCTGACAGGGCAGCTAAGCAGGCGGCAAAGGCGGAAGAGAGGAAGACTCAACTTCTGAAGAGTCTATCCAGCTTGCTACAGGCGATGTGGAAACTGCTGTGTATCCCTTCATCCAATTTTCTTAGTCATACACCGAAATTTAAAACCACATCTAAAAAGATTGCTGATGCATTTAATAGCCTGGAAAAGGGTCAAGCGGCGGCAATCTTTCAACTTCGGACAGGACATTGCCCACTCAATGCTTATTTGCATTGATTCAAGCAAGCACCCTCCAAATACTGTAAAGATTGTGGAGTCCCTGAAACGGTGTTGCACTTGTTACTCTACTGCCGGAAATATTGAGCTCAACGGAAATCTTTTAGAATGAGAATGAAGACCAAAAAACTGCGAACAAATACTCACAGTACCAATGCCATACTTGATGACCCGAAGGCATTCCCATACTTAGCTCAATACATACTGGACACAGGTCGATTTGAACATTTATGCTTATATTTACCGGAGGGTGATTAGACACCGAGTATATCACTTGGGGTTGTGTCTGGATTCACCTCTCTTTCACTTCACTTGTCGCCGAGATACCTCGAGACTGGGGATTCAATTCTATACTTTGTGCATATATT